>JAKTVH010000005.1:74136-167140 GCA_030557105.1 Candida frijolesensis | reverse complement strand
TTCACCCACCACAACTTGTAGTAGTTTTGGTGGTTCAAGTGGAATAGTATGAATGAAGTATCGCTGAACACAAAATATACGGTATTAGAATCGGGAAATAGCAAATCGATTGTATGCAATAGAGCGAGGCATACGATAATTCTAATAACGCCAATACTGAACTCTAGTATCAAACAAAGACTGTATTGTAGAAATCACACTAAACACACTAAACACACTAAACACACTACACACGTTACAACACGTTTTCCACGAAGTCGTGTTTGAACTTGGCCCAGCCCTTCAACGAGTCCGCGTATCTGTTCTGTTCCTTCTCCTCCTCGGTCTCGAAGTACCTGTCTGTGTCGAAGTCCATGTCCTCCAGTCGGACAAATCTCTCTTTGCCCTTCTTGATGACTAGCCACCAGAACAAGAAACACACGGGGAAGACTCCTAGTTCCAAGTACGATTGGAAGAAGTCATGTGTAGAAAAAGGTGAAAACGTAGACCAGCCTTGCACTAGGATGATGAAACCGCCAAAAACAACAACAAAGATGGGGCCATAGGGATAAGACCAATTTTTATTTAATAACTCGTGTGTTCTTCCTTGTTTTTCCATTCCCATTCTAAATCGAATAGAGATCACTCCGATAATCCACCAACTGATCAAGTTACTCAAACCAACAATAGATTGAAGCCAGTTCCAAAGCTCTCCAGAACCAACAAAAGCCGACGCAAAACAAAGTCCCCCTATCAACCATGTTACGATAACGGCCACATAGGGCACTTTATACCTATTTAAAGGTAAAAAGACCTTTGGAACGTAGTTATGCATGCTCAAATTGTAGGCCAATCTGGAGCCAGCATAAAGTGCATGGTTCCCGGCTGATACTATAGACGTTAGTATAACAGCATTCATAAAGCTTCCAGCGCCGTGGCTTCCAACTTTCTGGATCACTTGCTGGGAGTTTACTCAATTTGTGTGTCATGTTTGGAATCTTGTTTAGATACAAATCGATCGAGATAATGATGTCGCAAAAATAATATTCTTATTCTGTCTCATGGGACAGCAAATGTTTTACCAAAACATCCAGAGGTTCCTGTGGCGCAGCGGTTAGCGCTTCGTGCTTATAGATTTGTAAACTATGCTTATCGCACAGTCGTTGAGACGCGACGGTCGTGGGTTCAATCCCCTCCAGGAACATTTTGGGCTTATTTTTTTTTTTTCTTTTGATAAATTTTTTATTGTATTATCAAAATTGTTTTTACTGTAATCTGAATTTGTAATAGCTTATTAGAGATTCTATTATTGTATAAACAGAGCTGGTATCTCAGCCCTAATAGAGTTGTCAATTTATTCTTGTGAAGATTGAACTATGTTTGGCATTTCTTTTTTTTCATTCTGGTTTTGCATCATTTTTATTTCAAATGTCTTCCTGATTGAAATTAGGTTAAGGGGATGTGAACTACATGAGTAACGAATAAACCGCTCATTATAAAACATACATACACAGTTGCAAATCCTATTCGAATATATTTTGTAGCAATCATGAAGAGAGTAGACACAACAAAGGACGAAAACATAGGCATTAACCTTACTGTTATGTAATTACAGCTAGACTGAACAGAGTGGTACTTATGATCCGCGTTGTTCACAAAAAAAAAAAAAAAACCACAGCAGCAAAAGAACATTTTTTCAACACCGAATTTTTTATTATTTTTTTTTTTTCTATTATTTATTTGATTCTGTTCCCCCTTTTTTTTTCAATCCGATCCGATCCCATCAATGAAGATTCCTACCATTTTACTTGTGTCGACCTTATCGCTTGCCCAAGCTCTCGATTGGTATCCTGCAAATTCCAAGGGTGAAATTCCACCTGACATCAAACCATATATCAAAGGTCAAGATGTCCCTATTGAATGTATACAGAGAAATATTGACAATGGTGAACATAAATTCGATGAAAAGGAGAAAATCATGTATGGGCCGTTCCCCAAATGTAAAGAAACTGGAAAGCCATTGAATTTGAAATATGGTCTTAGTGAGGATATAAGTTGCACTATTGAATTTACTGATGAGTTGTACCATTTGTTTCAAATGTATTTACATGAAGATGTTCCATTTAGTTGTAGGTTACCATTGTCTTCAGAAGCACATCTGATAGAGAAAGGAGGAGCATACATTCCATTCACATTCAATTTCAGGGGTACATTGTCAGAATCACACATAGACATTGACCGTTCCATGAATGTTCTCATCACCAAACCTTCAAACAACGACCAAGATCAATTCACGTTTATCAGTGCCATCGCTTTTGGATCCGGTACCAATACCACAAGAGCAGTAATTGGGGATGAAGTCACATTGGATTTAGCTGTCAGATGGTTAGACCAAATTGTTCCTGCAAATTCCAACGAAGGGTCCAATCTACCATTCCAAGACGGGTTCTACAAATTCCCGATGTCATTTATACCAATTAGTTATTCAATGTTTTATTCGTCTATACTACTTACTATATTCTTAAGTTCCATCGTGGTTGTTCTATTTTCTTATAGATGGATTAGCAACAAAATCAAAAAACACAAGTACATGCCAGTGGACAATGAATCCAAACAAGATTAGGTTAGATGGTCCGACATTTCTTGATGATTGCCTTTAACAAAACATCCACCTTAGCTGATGGTTGCTCGTTGTCATTGTATAATTGATTGTTTAGTTGATTAACAAACATATTTGTCAAACTGTCTCTTTGCGTTGCATCTTTCAATTTACGTTTATAAGCAATGAATTTATTCACCGACAATTGTAAACTAGAAGCCAAATTATCGCTGGAAACCGTGAGTCCCCTAATAGGCAAAGCTATATCAATGAGTGATGTTCTCAAATCATCAGGATATTCCTTCTGAAGGAAATTTAATATATGCAAATACAAGTATTCTCTGTTCAAATCTGGGAACTTGTCAATTAAATTCAAGAAGCTTTCAACAATCTCAAATGCTTTATCATCTGGTTTGACCACAGTGGAGTACTTAGGTATCGATCTAAGTATGGCTGGAATGCACAAATCGAATATCGTTAATACAACATCTCCCTTCAAAGCAGGGTTTGTTTCCGGATTACCCAACATGTTCATGTCTGCTTCAGGTAAATGATTCAATTCTTCCTTTAGTTCTTCCGAGCTTGGTAATTCTATTTTATCACTGGCAAACTCGTCCTCAGTCTTGCTATTATCGTTCTTAAGCTTTTCCGCCCTTTTAGACTCCTCGGACTCCATGGCATCACGTTGTTGCTTCTCAGTAAGTAATCCCAAAACTTTTCTTCTCGCCAACAATTTGGAAATATACGTTAATTCAAATTGCGCATAGTTTAACCATAATGTAATTGATTCAGGATTGATTCTTAAACCTTTTTGGAATAATACTCTTGCACCTTTTGCATTACTATTGGTTTCAAACTCGTATTTGGCAGCTGACAACCAAGCATCAATATTTCTAGGCTGTAATTGTAATAATCTGGAATACACTTTATATATCACTTTGATAGCCCCATTTTGTTTAGCAAACTTCAAATATTGTGACCATAACTCAGTCTGCCCAGGGTATCTTCTAGTCGAACGGTCCAAAATGAACATGATTCGACGAGTTCCAGCCCAGTCACTTATGCTTGGTTTAGTGTCTATCAAACCAACTTTACTCAATCTATTATATCTCTTCTTGCGTAATTTTTCAAGGTTTGATTCAAATTCACTGTATTTAAGAAAGTCTCTTGGTTTACATCCACGTCCAGTAATTCTATGTTCGAAATCAGTACGCCTTCTCATGATCATGGTGATTTCATTTTTATCGAATAGCCCTTTGGCTTTAAGATCTTCTAATTCAGGAACCGACTGTTCCAAATAATATCTAACTTTCTCAGCCATGGTGAATGGTATAGATAAGTGCTGTTGATATGCTTCTTGTAAGGTTTAGTTTCTACTCATGTAATTTTTTTTTCGCCTATGTGTGTCAGAGATGAGATGCACCAATATTTGGGCCATTTTTTTTTTTTTTGCTAGCGTCAATAGCACGCACAACTAACATTCAAACCGCTCACATATAAACCCACGTCTAATGAACCAATACACCAATCAGGGACGAGTTACTACACTTCCAAACCTCTAATAACTGTATGTGACATATATGTATTTTTTTTGTTGTAATTGCAAAAAGGACTATACAAGGCAAAAAAAAATTAAATAACTACAACTACATTAAAATTACCCCAAATATAAGAATATTATTATTTTATTTTATCATTTTATCCCAGTTTAGTTTCTTTTAGCAAATCTTCTTGGACCTCTTTGAGCGGAGATGGAAACGGTTTGCAAAGGAATCTTGAAACCCAAGGTTTTGACCAAGTCAGCGGTTTCAGCATCAACTTCCAATTGACCGTTGGTGTGAGACAAGTCCAAAGCAGAAACTTCTGGAACGTATTGATCTTTTCTTTCTCTTTCTTCTTCTTGTAATTTGAAAGAAATACCTCTGACTGGACCTTTTTGAATTCTCTTCATCAAGTGGGTGGTGTAACCAGCAATCTTGTTTCTTAATCTTTTAGATTGAATGACAGCAATTTCAGAAGTCAATCTTTTGTTGGTTTCGAAATCCAAAGTCAATTTTGGGTAAAATCTTTCAATCAAAACCTTGGAGGCTCTCTTAACAGTCTTAGTTCTAACACGACCCTATAATAAAAATGATTGGTTAGTATCAAATAAAAACGTTCGTTGATTTAATTTGCCAGTTCATTTCCTTATACGTTGTTATTATTGGTTGCTTGAAAAGGTTGTAGGTTTTTCTATTCTTATGGTCGACAGTTCTTCCTTTCTCCTTGATCAAAAAAAGAAAACTTTACATGAAATTGGTTGTAGTCTGTTGTTTTCCTGTCCAGTTTCATTTGTTTATCCATTCATTTATGATTTTTCATTTTTTTTCTCTATAACGGAAATATATTGGTTGTTGTTGTTGTTCTGTCTTGACATACCATCTTTGTTGATTATATGCTATAGTTACTATATTCAAAAAGGAAGATTTTTTCAAATTTGATAATATTGTTTTTTTCTGAGTATACTAGGAAACTGTGAGAGTACTGTGCGTGTGCCTTGGTACCAAAACCCAACTGTAAGTGAGTGTACACACAAACTATGGTTAGGTGCGAGTAGTGCTTTAAAGAAAAAAGCTGAGCTGGCCAAGAACAAAAATTTTTCAACAGCATTTTTTCGATTCCACATTGGGTACGGCATATAATATAAACACGTGCAAAAAACATTTCTAGGGCTGGCGACCTAAAAGGTTCTTGTGGTGATACACATCCGATCACGAGCAGAGAAATTTAAAATCAACCCGAAGACAAAAAAAACTCAAGCACCAAATTTTGATAAATGGGCAAAAAAAAAAAATCCCGTTGGTGGAATTGAATAGGGTAGTCTGAATCAACAACTACATTCATATACAGCCTTTCATCTTGAATTATACGTCCTTTTTACTGGATATATTTATTAACCATCTGTACATTAACGGCATATTTCACTTCATTTTGATTGATTCAGAGTTAGATTTTGATAGATTCAAAATCCAAACAGTGTTGCCATCCCCCTTTTAATCGTTCTGTTTATTTTTTTTTTTGTTTGTTTTATTGTATTACTACTATCATTTTCTCCTCACACGAACTGAAGATTTCACACATACACTTTTAATTGCTGCAAGTTCCATCCCTCCCCTGTCAAAATTGCAAAAAAAAAAAAAATTAACAAATACGATAATGGATTCGAGGAGTAAGCTTTTTCATTGTGATGTTTGCAGCACAGATTGCACCAATAGGATACGTATACAATGTGCAATATGTACCGACTATGATTTATGTGTTCCATGCTTTGCGGCAGGTTTGACCACAGGAGATCATAAACCATGGCATGATTACCAAATTATAGAGCAAAACACATATCCGATATTTGATAGAAAATGGGGTGCCGATGAAGAATTATTATTAATACAAGGATGTGAAACTTTTGGTTTGGGGAACTGGGCCGATGTTTCTGACCACATCGGCAACAGATCAAAGGAAGAAGTAGCGGAGCATTATTATAAGATTTATCTTGAAAGTAAAGATTATCCGTTACCCGAAATGCATAAAGATTTTACCAATGTATCGCCCCTACAATTTCTAGAGGAAAGGAAGGAAAGATTGGAAAAGAGAAGGAATATGCCCTTGCCACCACCAAAGGGTAAACCAGTTGCTTCAGTTCCGTTATGTCACGAAATTCAAGGTTACATGCCTGGTAGATTGGAGTTTGACCATGAAGCCGAAAATGAGGCGGAAGTGCCCATCAAGGATATGATTTTTGACCCCGAAGATCTGGCAAACGATATCGATTTGAAGTTAACGATACTAGATATTTACAATTCGCGGTTGACTACCAGAGCAGAACGTAAAAGGGTGATGATATTAAATAATTTACTAGAGTATCGAAAAAATATCAGCGCCGATAAGAGAAAATCGAAAGAAGAGAAAGACTTGTTGAAAAAAATAAATGCTTATATTAGAATTCTTACTCCACAGGACTTTGATTCATTTTGTTGTGACTTGTTAACTGAATTAAAATGTCGGATGAAGATACAACAGTTGCAAACGTGGAGGCGGAATGGAATTACAACACTAGATGATGGAGCTAAATTCGAAAAGGATAAGGTTATCAGGGCAGCTCATTACCAAAGAATGGGCAATGGTGTTTTGGCAGGCAGACATTCTCAAACTCCAGGATTGACGAACGGAAACTCCATTAATGGAATGGGTCACCGGAATAAGTTTTCACCACAGCCGGAATTTAAACCAAAGACAGCCATAAATAGAGCTCCATTAGATATTAGCCATGCTGCTGATTTTGAGTTATTATCGGCGGAGGAGAAGCAATTATGTGCCACGTTGAGAATATTACCAAAACCATACTTGGCAATTAAAAACCAACTCATGAAAGAAGCCGTCAAGGGTAACGGTGTGTTGAAAAAGAAAGACGCTAGACAAGCTTTGAAAATCGATGTCAACAAAGCTTCAAAGATCTACGAATTTTTTGTTCACATGGGGTGGTGCTCGCAAGGTTAGGATTTATTAGCTACTACTATATGACTGCACGCGTATGTATTTACTTATCTGAATCCAAAATTTCTGCTAATTGCATTTTGAGCTGATTCATTTTTTCAAACAACTTATCTTCTTTTACTAGCAATGTATCTGCATGTCCATTGACTATTGAATTCAACATATCAAACTCTCGAAACAATCTATATCTTCTCGCAACAAGCGATTGGTATAATCTCATTTCTTTTTGTACCGAATCTAACAATAACTTTCCCCATTTTTCAAACAGCAAATCATTCCTAACATCCGACAGATTATTGTTAAAAGACTCGTCGCACAAATCTATGTCTGGATACGATAATGGGTAAGAATTACGTTCGAACGAGTGTCTAATCCAATTTGATTCGTCAACATGTGGCAGATTAGCAAAACCATTACTCACTGGGGTTGATTTTGCACTTTGACTGAAAGCTGCGACTTTTCCATCTTGTTCTTCAACTCTTTCTTCAACTTGCGCTTCACTTGTAATATCATCAATAGTTTGTGGTTGGAAAAAATCGCTAACCTCACTTGACTGCACGTTATTTTGAGAGTTGCTTCTCTTTGAGGGCGAAGAATTCAATTTTACGCTGGAAGTCTGGTAGCCTATGACAGTGGATTCTTCTAAGGGTTGTAATTGGCTGTCAGCCAAAGGAGTGACCATATAACGCGAGGCATCCAAGTACTTGGTACGTTTCTTTGTGGAACTATCCTTCTGCATGGGCAATTTCATGGTCAATGTTTTTAACGAGCTCGGCAGAAATGTGGGTTGAAGCAGGGGGCTACGAAAGACACTTATAGCTCTAATTTTATACGTCTAGAGCAGACAAGGGCAAACTAGATAGTCAAAAAAAAAAATCACGACACATCTGGTTGCAAAGTTTTGGTTATCGCTTTTTTTTTTTTCTTGTTGCGATCTTTGGGTTTATTTTTTTTTTTTTTTTCATCGGAAGTAGCCGAACCAGTTTACTTTAAAGATAATATCTACCACATCTTATATTGTCTTGTAGTGTCTTGTAGTTCTTCTGAGGCGTTCTTTCGAACTGACTTCATTACTGCTACAACATTTTGACTTGTTGAGTCTACAGGCACTGGCCAGAATTGCACAAAGCGCGGTTACTAGCCCGAAGATGTAAGATTTCTTAAATATGCTCTATGAAGAAGTCGAAGAAAAAGAAAAAGAAAAATTGCATAAGCAAATATGGAATACAATTAACATTGGGAAAGTTCAAGCATAATCAAAACTAAATATAGAGCAAGATAAGATGGTTGCACTGAAACGGCACACACCAGAGGAGAGAGTGGGAGAAGGAGCAAAACAAAAGGGAAATATACGGATCAAGATGTATTTGATGATAATTGGAATTATAAATCTGAAACGATGTTGAAATTGAGAATTTATGTTGGGGGTTCTATTTATATTTACACTGGCAGTGAGTGGGTGGGTTTCTTCTCGATATTGATCGATTTAAGTCACGACACATTATGGGTTGCCGAAGAGAGCAAAACAGAAAAAAAAAAAAACAGGTGATTTTTTTTTCTTTTGCAGAAGTTTAAAAAGCCATTTATTTTTTTGTTTGCCTTCTACTTCTTCACTTTTGTTACACAGTTAACTCTACCATAACAAAATGCATTCTCTCTTTCTCTTTCTCTAACTTTTTTTTTTCTTTCTTTCTTCCTGTCAAAGAAAGAACCACCAGTGTTGGACAGTCTTCCAATCATCAATTCCTTGTTCTGATAAGTCTCAACTAACCAAAGAGCAAAAGCGGAATAACCAGAATATCTCCCCCCTTTTTTTTTTGTTCCTCACCAGCAGCAGATCTTGTTCCAAACTTTTGGAGGGCACAAAACAGGTTAGACATCCGATAGTTTAGAGATCTATCGTCGTGCAAAAAACAAATACATCAACGACAACGGGTCCGTCATACTTCTCCCTCCCTTAAATTTGCTTCAGCCTAAGCTATTTTCATTTCACAGCTTGGTAATTCATACTCAACATTAACTGAATCTTGTTTCTCATCAAACTGGTTCAATATATTCCTATTTGTGGAGAGTGTGTAAGTGTTGCAAAAAAAAAAATAGAAAATAAAATAAAACTTTAACAAAGATCAACACTATTAAGTTTGGGCCACACATAGACAAAGACAGCTTGGGCTTACTGACTTTTAGATTCATACATTCATAACGGTTTTACTTGTTTTTTTTTGTACTGGCACGAGGAACCCCTCAGGTAGTTAAACATACGAGAATTGTATGCGCTCCTTACTGGTCATTTTAACTAGATCAACTCGCCTCAATTTAACGAACAGGTTTTGCACCACTGTCATTCCTGAAGAAAGCTAGATCTCCTACTTTTGTGACCTTGAAAACGGCAGAACGAAAGCGGACCGAAAAAAAAAGTGAACTGATTTTTCTGGGAGATAATTGGGAGGCATTAATACTTCATATTACAAGGCAACCTACATCAAGCAACTTTTACGCATAGTTTAACAACGAAAATATTTCCTTCTGCAACGACGGGAAAGAAAATTTTCTTCACTTTTCTGCTACCGGTTTCTTTTTATTTTTTTTTTTTTCGTTTTACAAAATAACAACAAAGAGTAAACCATTGCAACTATCACGAGGATTCGAATTCCAATCCCGATTTAAATTTCAAATCACATAACAAGCACAAGAACGCCAACTGCTTGTCATCATTGTTTGAGTTTTTTTTTTGTTTTGCGTAGTTTAAGAAACTTTAATCCAAGGTTCATATTTTTTTCTTCATCATCATTAATAACAAAACGAAGACAGAAAAAAAGCGAAAGTGAAATCCAACCAGGAAGAAAAAAAAAAAATTACTCAAAGAATCCTTTTCTGTCATCAGTTTCATCATTCTAGTTCCCCCCACCCAAATATAGCATCAACACAACTTGTATCCCACAATGCCGGAGTATTTAAAATTCCACTCAAAACCATCTGGAAAGCACGAGGGCAAGCAACATATCATAATAGTGGGGGCAGGTATTATTGGTGTGTGTACTGCGTACTATCTTGTCCATCACCCAAAATTCGATTCTGAAAAATACCACATCACCCTTATAGAAAGTAAAAGAGTCGCAGGAGGAGCCAGTGGTAAAGCAGGAGGGCTATTAGCATTATGGGCATTCCCAGAACAAATAGTATCATTGTCGTTTGACTTGCACCAACAACTATCGAATGAATTCAATGGTGAAAAAGAGTGGGGCTACAGAAGATTGACCACCGTTTCATTGGAAGGTGATATATCCCACTTGTCCGACAAAAATAAGAATGGGAGCCATAACGAAGATGAAGATGAAGATTACGATGACGAAAATGATAGCGAAGAACAAGATGATCTCAACGATGGTAGTTTTAAGCAAGCAACTGCTCATGATAGCGATTCATCTTCGTCGATAACCGATAGGCCACCCAAAAAGACAGCTAGGAACACTAGATCTTCTTCCACAATCCAGTTAGGCACATTGAAGAACCGCTTACCACCGAACTTGAATTGGATTACATCATCCTTAATCGAGAATTGTTCAACTTTAGGTGGCACCGATACCACAGCTCAAGTCCACCCATACAAATTCACAAACTTCATTTTACGAAAAGCTGTCGAAGATTCGAAAGGGGCGTTGGAGTTGATTTTGGGTAAAGTTGACCAAATTACATATTCAGAGGAGTCTGGTTCAGCCACAGGAGTTGAATATCAACCCAGCTCGGTCAAAGAAGATAAAAATCAAAGCGAAATCATCAATCTTGAGGCGGATCAAGTCGTCTTGACTGTTGGTCCCTGGACGTCCAAAATATTGCCAGATTGCCCGATATCTGGGTTACGAGCTCATTCGATTACAATAGCACCGTTCAAAGACCAGCCTGTTAGCCCATATGCAATTTTCACTGAATTTAAAACCGGACCATACTCATATATATCACCAGAAATTTACGCGCGACAAGATGAAGTGTACGTGTGCGGAGAAGGAGACTCAACAGTTGCCGTTCCAGAGACGACTGACGATGTCGAAGTTGTGAGATCAAAATGTGACGAGCTCTTCCGTCAAGTAGGAAAAGTGTCGCCCAATTTAAGAAAAGGTGAGATACTAAAACGTCAAGCTTGTTATTTACCAGTATTGGATGTACCTTCATCCAGTGGACCATTAATTGGTGAAACTAACGTGGCCAACTTGTATCTTGCGTCTGGCCACTCATGTTGGGGGATAAATAATGCACCTGGCACAGGGAAAATTATGAGTGAGTTGTTACTAGAGGGAGAAGCAAAATCTGCAGATATTTCAAGTTTGGACCCTTCGTTGTATTTTGATGCAAGTGTATTGTTTGAAGATGAAGAGGAAGAAGAAGAAGAAGAAGATGATGATGACGAGGAACATGATACTCGATAGTAAATGAAACGAAACTACGCGAAAACTAAAAAAAAGAAAATTAATAAACAGATGAAGCTATAAAAATGAGGAAATTAATATACATGCATGTATATATATACTTTGGCGTTGAAGAAACAATTCCCCAGGGTACGTCATTTATAGAAGAATATATATGTATATGTATATATAAAATTACAAATCCTGGTATATTTATTTAGTTCGTCTTAATCTTTCTTTTTACCATCAACAATGATCCCTTTTTTATTCTTGTTTTCTTTATACTCTGAAATCTTCCTTTTCAAACTACCTAAAATTTCAATAATCTTCATCATGAATATACTTACGATCATCACAAAAATCGTAGTTATTAATTTTTCATTTTTACTCCACAATTCATAATCGAATAAATGAATCTCATCCTTCTTCTTGTTTCGAATATATTTGTCATTGCTGTGTCTAATTGGATTCAAATTTGGCTCCACTTTATGAAACCTGTCATTTTTTTCCACTTCTTTATTATGTGCTGGATCATTTAAAATATCACTGAAAATGTCAAATGAATCAGGATCTTCTTCCATAATGAACTTGGGAACAGGATGAATAATCCCCGGTTTCAAACTGGTGAAAATTATCGAATAGTGCGGTGATGGTAATTTTCTAATGATTTTCCTAATCAATTGATCACAATCATATATTTGACTATCTCTTAAATCATAATCATCCTCGGATAGTGGAGCCAAATCGACCCTGATAACCCTTGTCCTAACGTCATAATAATCTGCAACTTCTTCATGACTTGCGGCCACATTTATGGTCTCGGCTTCACAGGTGTTGATGATATATTGTTCGAGATAATCCAAATCCAAAGTCGATTGTACCCTAGACAACCCAACAAGTGATGATGCCATGTATAAGTATTTTCTTAAAAAGGGCCATTTATCCTTATTCGAAGAAGTCAAATCTTGATATGTCATTCCAGGTAGATTGATAACTAAATATGCATCTGATGAACAGTCGGTGATTAATTTCTTAAGCATGTTGGTTACTGAAGTGACATTGTGGATCGCCACTTTGTCTGGATTGAGTTCTTGTTTTAACCCACGAACTAATTTATGTGATGCAACTAATACAGGAGTAATTTGACACGTAGCTAATGAAACGAAGAATGCTAGTAGGTAAATGAATTTCATGTTGTAATGTAGTTAAAAGAATGTGTTGGTCAACTAAGGATTAGAGCGGTGTAGTTTTTTTTTTTTTTTTTTTCATTTCTTCGATCCCCTCGGAAACATCTGAAGGCGCGTCTGTTGCGCCAGAACGAATATATTCCACAAATAGGAATCAATACTACCAAAGACGATGGACAGAAAGATTTTACAAACACTTCCGAATAGATAGACTTCCTCTACTTGTTCATCATAACCCATTGTAACTGATTACTAGTTAGGACAATTAGACAAATGACTGTAGTATGTATACTTCCTTCTTTGCGCGGAAAAGTCTCCTAATTAACAATTACTTACATCTATGCTAGCCTCGTATACGGTAACTGAGGTAAAGGGTATCAGACCCAGAATTTCTGGAACTTGCTGTGACCTAACAAACTACAAGTGCAAGATTGTTTGCTTGTTTCTAAATCAATCACTTTTTATTGATCGAGGTCTATCCTTTGGATAGTTAAGTAGGAAAGTAGATAGACGACAATACATCTTCCAATATAACATCAACGTCAAAAATGAATTCACAAACATTCAACAAATACGGAGGACATTGACCAACAATTATGGATAAGAAAGACTTGGATTCGAAATGCCGAGAAGTCATTTATCAAATTACTCACGTTGTACAACTCCAAATTCGAACAAGAGGAATTGCTCAAGAAAAACTTCCCAAGGATAGTATTGGATTGGATTTGCAATTGATTCGGTGCCCTATCTGGAAGAACAAACGTCGAAATTTTTCGAATCACAAGCAAGACCAGAATTGAAACGCGACGGTTATACTAGCACACACCTAATCCGACCACAAGGAATGACATTGACCGATCCAGGATGTACTACACGAAACCCAAATGGAACGCTACGTGCAATGGCAAGTATGAACCTTTCTGTAGCCGAGATGCGTTCAATCTTATTGACATCATATACGGCAGTCGCAACTGAACAACATCTAAAGATGCAAATTGTTAATAAACAGAAATTTGAAAAAACATAAACACAGGGACTATGAATGATAGGAGATGATGCGGGTGATTCGATGATGGAAAGTTGGAAAACATGGAAGTACATGTATAGCAAGAACAAGCAGTAACGGTCGTGATATTTGCAATACTAGTCAAACTAACTATGGAATCATCAGAAGCTATGGTGATAATAATCGTAATCTATTCCATACGAGAAATAACTGGAACATCGTATATAGATATGTTCTTGATCAGGACCATCATATTAAATATTATTTTGGGAAACATCACCAGTATAGAAACAAGTTGATCAGTACATAGAATATTATGCGTTACGTTCCTGGAATCGATGCCAAAGACAATCCAACACACTGGTAGTCATTAATGGTGTATACTGGAGGTGGTGCACTCGGTAGAACAATAGGTTATCTTGACATGTGTATATGCATTCCATTATTTGGATGAATCGGATCAAACATAGGAGTTCATCAGAAGACAGCATGTACATTTCTGGTCGCGCTTCTAGATTCTAAAACACATCTATAAAATTATTTTCTGTTCATTCGTATATGCAGATTCCGAGCAACCGCAATTTTGATGCTGTTAGTGGTGCTCCCACATGATCATCTACATTGTTTAAAATAATTTCCAGAAAACAAACGGTCAGCAGTTCCCCCTAGGTCGGTTTTTCCCCAGAAATCACCCATTTCGGGCGTGCCGGGGTTCCCCCTCCCCCGGTTTTCACCCCAAACCTCGCCAAATCGGCGCGCCGGGGTGGGCCCTCCCGGGGCCACCGGCTCCCCCACTTTGGGGGAACCCACTCCCTGGCCAGGGAGTACGCGAACCCCTCCTTCTGGGGCTCGCGCAAGCCGGGGAGACTTTTCCCCCGGACTGGCCCCCCATTTAGGGGCATCCCGCCCCATGGCCTCGGGGGGCCCAGACTAGGCAGGTAGTCAGCCCGCCCAGTCTTCCTATATATATCCTATATCCGAACTATATACTATATACTACATACTACCTATATACTATATACAAATCAAGAAAGTGGTGACTAGTCACTTCCTTGTTGAAGAGCCACCGCTAACCCACAACCGCCTTTGAATTGTGGACCCTACTCAAAGTAGTTCAAGGTGGCGTCAAACCTTTTTTGGGAGGCTCTTCTGTGGATATCCCCTAAAGGCTCTGGTTTCCCATTTGACTTCACTAGTGTATCTTTGGATGACAATTTAACCGCCATAATGGGAATGGATTTGATTGGGAATAAACTTAATCGCCATATTGGGAATGGATATTATGGGAAACCAGCTTAACCGCCGTAATAGAAATGGATTATAAGTTAGTATGGTATTCTAAAACAAACTCAATTGAAAAGTATACTCACTTTATACATCTTGATATGACTTATTATCATTCATATCGATGATTGATGATGGATTGATGTTGTATTGATATAAAATACAAGAAAGGAGAAGAAAAAGTGTTGTAAAAAAGTTTTTTTTTTTTGGGAAACTTGATCTCCTTAAATAGTTGTATTTTTTGGTATGTATGGGTATTTCTTGCAAGACAGATTTAGTATGAAATTGTATATTAGCGTATGTTTTTCTTTGGGTCTTTTTTTTACAGCCATTTCTTACAGCGTTTTCTCTACAAATAGTTCAAACAATTTTGTCGCGCTTTACCAAAATTTATGGTAAGAAAAAAAGTGTTGTGCAAACCTCAATAACCAGATTCTGCTGTACAACCAAAATACAAATGCTAACGTATTGCACCAATACATTACAATCGCCTTCGAATATCATTTTGTTGAACCATCAACATTGTTATATACTCTAAATACTGTATACATTCTCTTGGGTATTTGTAAACTCAAGCAACAATAAGTTCTTTGCTAACATTCTCGAGCTGTGTACTTTTTGCAACACAAACTTAGTGTGTACGGTTGTATGTCAGCGGCTGTTTTTTTTGTCCATACCAATATTATTGTTTGTTCCATTGTGACAATCTTATTTATTCAATACCAAATATTTAATTTGTAGTAACAGACAAAGTATCTTTATATCACTTGATGCAAACTGCTCTACAGGATAACATGCATTTTTTGGCATGATATATTTAGTATTCACTGGTGTGAATAGATTTATCCACCTTCTTATGAGCATTTTTTGTTAAAGATAGTACAAATAATTTTGTCACCACAGCGAGAACCAAATCTAAAAAGATTGTACCAATTGATATGAGCCCGCAAAAATTTGTTTCGTGCCGTTTGGTCGAGTGAGAAAAACTAGCAGATGGCGACATTCGTTATATATATTTCTATCTTTCTCTGTCTCTTTCTTTCCATCACTTTGACCGCTATCTTTCTGTTTCGTAGTCTCCACATCATACAATGGCAACACCAACAAACAACAACCAACGTGCATTAAGCTACGCCCAAGACTTTGTGGACTTCGTCAATGCTTCCCCTACACCATACCATGCAGTCGACTCTGTAAAGTCATTGCTCAAGAATGCCGGGTTTAACGAACTTGTGGAAAGAAACAACTGGGACAAATCCCACACTTTGCAAAAGGGAGGAAAATATTATGTAACCAGAAATTCATCATCTTTGATTGCATTTACTGTTGGAGGTCAGTTCCACAACGGTAACGGAATTGCAATTGTGGGAGCCCACACCGATTCGCCATGCCTCAGGATCAAACCAATTTCCAAGAAAACTGCCGAAGGTTTCATCCAAGTAGGTGTCGAGCAATACGGTGGGTTGATTGCCCATTCATGGTTTGACCGAGACTTGTCAATTGCTGGAAGGGTGTACGTAAAAGAAGACAACAAATTTATCCCCAAATTGTTGAAAATAGACAAACCATTGTTGAGAATCCCCACTTTGGCCATTCATTTGGACCGTGAAGTAAACACCAAGTTTGAGTTCAACAGGGAAACGAAATTGATCCCAATTGCCGGACAAGTACTGGTTGACAAAAATGAATCACCAAAATCTTGTGCTGATGATCCAACATTGAAGTTGACACAGGAGGAATTCGAGTCAGTGCAGAGCGTTGTCACACGTCATAGTCAATCTTTGGTCGAATTGATTGCAAAAGAGTTGGGTGTCACCCCGCAGCAGATTGAAGACTTTGAATTGGTTTTGTTCGATCATCAAAAATCGGTCATTGGTGGATTGAATGATGAGTTTATCTTTTCCCCAAGATTGGACAACTTGACATCATGCTTCACAGCTGCGCGTGCCCTCATCGAATCCACAGAAGACTTATCCAAAAATAGTGGCATCTCATTGATTTCTCTTTTCGACCACGAGGAAATCGGAAGCGTTTCTGCACAAGGGGCTGACTCGTCGTTCTTGCCAGATATTATCCTGCGTTTGACCAAGGTTGATTTTGATGGCAACAGCAACAGCAACCGTGGCGATTATTTCTACGAAACAATGTCCAAGTCTTTCTTGTTATCATCAGACATGGCACATGGTGTCCATCCAAATTATGCTGACAAATACGAGTCGCAAAATCGCCCACAATTGAACTTGGGTCCGGTGATTAAGATCAATGCTAATCAGAGATATGCCACCAACTCACCAGGTATCGTGTTACTTAAAAAAGTAGCAGATTTGGCGCAAGTCCCATTACAGTTGTTTGTGGTGAGAAACGACTCTCCATGTGGATCTACAATCGGGCCAATCTTGGCAGCTAAGTTGGGTATTAGAACGTTGGATTTAGGAAACCCGCAATTGTCGATGCATTCAATTAGAGAAACAGGAGGTACTTTTGACGTTGTCAGGTTAACTGATTTATTCAGATCATATTTCCAAAATTACACAGATTTGGATGAAAGAATTTTATGTGACCATCTTTGAGGATACTGGTGGGAACAAATTTTCAGCAGATTGTCCTATAACATTTCCCGGAGGGTTGTATGAACAAACTATATATAAGCCATTCTGACATTCATTGTAAGCACAAGCAACACTGTCAGTGTTATTCCAAATCAAGGCTGTGAAGTGATTATAGGTGTTTTCACTCCCATAAATATACGTTTCACCTTCTTCATACCATGCTTTCATGGCTCCCGTTGGTGTGTATCCGAATGCCAAGTTTTCACCGTATTTGTAACCGGAATGTTGTAATATCCCCGAACAGTTGTAACTTTGGGCAAACCCAGCAGCAAAATTGAAAAGTTCTGAACTCCATTTGAGTGGCTGTGCTCCATGATCAGCACGTAAATTATTATGTTCATCTAGCATTAATTCAGCAAACGTGGTATTCAAATAGTATGGACCAGTATAGTTGTAGATTTCATTATTTCCATAATATTCAAGTGAGGATGCGAGATTTTCCACAGGGTATACAAGTACTTGGACATATTCTACGAGAACAACTTTGGTCAAAGCAGACCTGATGCAAAAAAGACTAATAAATAACAGGATGAACATTTGCAGTGGTATGTAGATGATATGAACATGCAGATCTATGGGATGTAAGTGTAATTTTATATTCCATTGTTCTACACTAATTGCTACCAAGTGGTTTCTTTTTGATTGCGAATCGAAACATTTATGAATCAGTACTCAAACTTCAAGTAGGTTGCATTGATAAATACAAACTATATTTCATAAGAAAACCGACCACAATACGCATAGTAAGAAATTATTTTCAAAACTTAATAGAAAGCTTGCCCAGATTTTTTATCGTTAACCTATTGCATTTTCTCTTGCAGCTTCCCCTTGATTTCGTAATACCTATTTTTATGTCAAAATCAATGCCTTCTAGTATTACAAAAGTCAAAAACTTAAAACAGGTCTGTGGAACCACTTATAGCAACGAAGAATCATCACTATATCCTAGACGTCCAATTTAATATTACAAAAGTATTTACAATAGTTTGTTTTTATTTAAAGTTTTACTTGAATTTCATAGTCTTCTTCCAATTCAGTATCACCAACAGTTTCATCCAAATTTAATTCTTCATCATCAAATATCAATTTAGCATTAGAAATGTCCACCATATCTTCATTCAATCCTTTCAGCTTCAAATAAAACATGAGCAAATTCCTTAATTTGGTTTCGGACGACACTTTCACTTCCACACGTTTATTATCTTTACCTTTAAGACCAATAACAAATAAACCGCCTTCATCCTCAATTTCCACCGGTTGGTCCGCTGAAGAGCCTGGTACTAATTCGGAACCCGACAATGGCACGACCTCGTCATTTCCGTCCTCATCTTCACTACTTGATGAATTCTGCTCTGGAACTTCAACTGTCTCGGACGCAATACTGATGGGATTGATAGTTTGGAGTTCAGGATATATGCTTGTAAATGTCTCGCTGTATTCTTTAGGAATCAAGAAGAATTGGATCGTTGTTGGAGGGATTTTCTCAATATCTTCAATTAATGGGTTGAACTGCCCAGGAGGTGGTACACGTAATGTTCTAGGCGTGTAAAAAGGTTGGATTACTTTCCTCCCATCAACCCACACCAAAGATACCTTTTGCGCATCATAGTTAAATAAATATGCTGGCAACAATTTGTTAGCCACATTCCCCTTGAAATAGTCCACGGCGGCTTTGATTATCTTTTCAAATGTTTTTAGTCCCTTAGTACCAAAATCAACTTCTAAAACGTGGTTATCGGGAGATGGTAATTTAGACGTAATTCTAATGACATATTTTCTCTTTCTCTCGTTGTCATGATCAAAATTGTAAATTTCTGGGGAATTTTCATGAACTGATGACGATTTGGTTGCCGTGAGCTTTAACAATTCTTCCACTCCATGATCACTTTCTTCATCTGAATCCAATATCCCTGGGGTGTTTTGTCGGGCATATTGTGAATCTATCCTGGTTGCAATTTGACTTTTGATTTTCGCCTTATCGAACAAAGGTGGAGTGGTTGATGAAGACTTTTCATCTTTCCCGTTTGCAGTCTGCTTCTTTTTGTGGTCCGACATCTTCTTGATTGGTTCAATCTCAATTAGATCTCCGGGCGTGTCTTCATCAGTAATATTTATCGACAAATCTTGAATGATCACATCACATGCTCCTCTCTGATTCTCGTTGTTATTGTTGTTGGTGATACTACTTGCTTTCGTATGCTTATGCTTATGTTTATGTTTTTTCTTTCTCTTGTGTTCGAAACTTGATGACAAGGAGAAGAAATCATCATCTAGTAGGTGTTTCTTCTTTTTCTTATTTGTACTTGTATTTCTATCAGCCTTGTTGTTTTGATCATCAATATCTTGTTTGTCTTCGGGAATAGATTCAACTTGATTTAATTGTTCACCTACGACAATATCATTCTCGACTAAAGATCGATCTGTCTCTGATATGAAAGAACTCGAACTCATATAATCGGCGCAAGACGAAAATAATGGAATAAGCGGGTAATCGGTTGAGGTGGTAAATTTATTGATGATGCGTCTTCTCTGTGAAACAACTTTATTATCAATTTTTTTTTTTTCATTTCAAGGTGCTTTGGGGATTGTAAACAAAAGTTAAAAAAAGAAAAACCACATCAACTCCAATACAATCTCTGTTTCGCTTCCTAATCACACACAAGAAAACATGTTTAAACCATCAAAGGAAGGAGGTTTTAAATCAAAGATTTTAATGCTATATGGAAACAATTCCGATAATTACGATTTCCTTCTAAAGTATAGAGATAACTGGGTGAACCACGTTACTTTTGTTAATGAAAGAACCTTAAAAAATCAGGCAGACCATGCAAGGAAATTCACACACATTACAAAGGATCAATTAAACTTAGATGACATGGATTTAGTGGCAGTGACTGGAGAATATATCAAAGAAAAATTTACAAAAGATATTTCGCTACAACTTGTAGGGAATGATTCTACTAAAGATGTGCCCCTCGCTACAAGGTCACCTGTCAGTTTGAAAAATTACACCAAAAGAAATGCCTTCGCCATTGCCACTGGAGGTCAAGTAATTTCAATCCAGTGGTTGCCCCGTAATTCTGAAAGTGAGACGAGTTATTTTGCCGTTTCAGTATACAATGGCTCCAATGGAACCACGCCCGACGCTCTTGATCCGGAGTTTAGTATGTTTAACAAATCCATAGATAAAAACACTACTTCATCAATCCAAATCTGGAAATACGATTTTGCAACGAATGAGATAGTGCTTGAAAATATTTTGGAAACAAGTAAATTTGGAGTAGGGTACAATCTAAAATGGGCACCTATCAACACTGGCGATGAAGGAATACTAGGAGTCTTGCTGGGGGTATTTACAGACGGGAATGTTCACATGTTTAAAATAACAGATTCTCTTCCCAAATATAGCAAAGTGAATTTATCTTCATTAGTTTATTCATTAAGAAATGGATCTAAGGGCGAAAAGATTACATGTTTTGATTTCATTGGTTCCGAAAAGATTCTTGCAGGAGCGACAGATGGAGCTATTGCGGAATTCATGCTTCCATTTAATTACCATGGAGAAGATGATTTAAACATTCCCAATTACAAGACCGTTGTTTGTTGGAGTGCCATACAACACCTAGTGTGTACAATTGACAACAACGGAAACCAGTTGTGTCTAGTTTATACAAGTGCACATAGAAGCATGTCATTCATCTATCACAATTCGCTACAGGATATATATATCTTGGTTGCAAGAAGTCACGTGCAACCAGGCTATAACTACGTATTGCAAAATTTGATCATTTGCAACCTTCCCGATCAATGTCAAACGACAACACCACGGACAAATCATTACACTGCGTCAGCTGTAGCGAAACCAGATTTCTGCTATACTGCTGTCAAAGTGTCAGAAGTTCTTGGCCATCCATTCCTTCTTAGTGGTGGCGCAAATGGAAATATCATCATTCAAAATTATGTGAGAAAGTTTTTGGCCAATAAAAGTTCCAATTTGAAACCGGTGCCACTAAGAATATGGAAATTCACCACGTCTTCTGATGGAAAGTTATCATTGATTGGAGATGTGTTTGTCGAACAGCAAGAATCGCCCGCTGTTCCAGCTGCAACAAGGTTTGAAAGCTGTATTACAGCTTTGGCATGGAACGAAAATCTAATTGGAAGTTCTACATTTGCTGCAGGAATTTCATCAGGTATATTATTAATAGAAAGACTAGATCCCGAGTATTTATAGTATGTGTCTATATATGTTGTCCCTTTATTAATAGTATTTTGGCATTTTAGGATCCACATCATCAACCCATTTGTTCAATCCACCAATAATATCCTTGGCATTCGTATAATTCAGGTCTATAAGCTTGTTCACGGCAAGTTGCGAATCGTTACCAAACCGACACACGACATAAATATCATCCTCTTTCGTATAACCTTCTGGTAAAACATCTTCCAAAACATCTGCCTTTCTCATGGTAGGATCCCATTCTATATTTATCGAGTTTGGTAATTTAGTAATTTCAAATTGCTCACTTGGTCTCACATCAATCAATAAATGTTTCTTCCCCAGATCGACAATACTCTTATATTCCTTCGGTGTCACTCTTAGGTTACCATCGATTGGATCAAATACAGCTTTTCCACAGAAGGTTGCATAGTTCAAAGTTCCATCTTCAATTAATGTTTTATTGATAGTAGGATTGTCTCCACATGCGATACATGATGGTTGCCTTTTTCTCATTTTGAACACACGGATCTGTTGCTGAGGAAATGCCGTGTATGTTGAAAGGAACGGCAGGAAGTTCTCTTTGGTATAAAACCCAATCAATATCTTGATAGCTTCAACTGCCATAGAAACACCAAGAATTCCAATTGCTGGACCAATGACACCACCATCTGCACATGATGTAACAGAAGATGGGGAAGGAGGTTGGGGATGGAAACATCTGTAACATGGTCCGACGGTTGCAAAATTCAAGACCGTCAACTGTCCTTCTGCTTTTAAACCTGAACCACTGACTATTGTTTTACCCAATATAACACAAGTATCGTTGATGAGATATCTGACTGCTGGATGATCGGTGCAATCCAACACTAAATCGTATTTCAGTATAATATCAAACGCATTGTCGTTCGATAGTCTCACCGGGTGTGCTTCGACTTGGACATGGGGGTTTAGCTTATTAATGTAGTTTTTAGCAGATATACATTTGTATTCCCCTACCATATCTGTGCTGTGTATGACTTGACGATGTAGATTACTGGTGTCGACTATATCGTCATCAACAATACCAATAGTTCCAATACCAGCAGCGGATAGATACAACAAGGCTGGTGATCCCAACCCTCCAGCTCCAACAACTAATATCTTGGAGTGTTTCAACTTGATCTGAGACTGTATTGAACCAAATTGGGAAACAATCATTTGTCTTCCATAACGTTTATATTCGTCAAGGCAAAAGTTGTCATCGATTTTTGTATACTGGGGTTTGTCTAGAAGTTGTTCTTGGTGATGATTATTTTCTTTTAGTTTCTTGTTTTCGGATTCCAACTGAGCTATCTTAGCAAGAAGATCCTCAGTAGAAGGTTGGGTCATCGATAGGGTGGACTGTAGTTGTTGATATTTTAAGGTAGATGAAGTAAGTGAAAAATATGATTTCTTTTTCTCTGTCTCATCACTAGTATCACCAGATCGATTCATAAAGTTTCGCATACATTTATTCCAAGACAATGCAACTAAATTAAAGAAGAACGCACACACAAAATGAACAGAAGAGCTATCGTGTAAGGTGACACCTTATATTTGTCACTTTTAACCTATAGACCTACGTGAAGCTATTCATCAGAAAACTTCTTTTTGAGTCTATTGTTGTGCCATCCAAACAAAGCACACACACACACACACTTATACAATCTTTTGTTTGACAAAGAAAGATTTCAAGTGACGTAATTGGTAAACACAAGTGCCTACCAAAACAACCAATTGGACAATAGACCACTTGACAACTCTCGAATTAGTGGATTCTGATTGATCTCTGAAATAAGCTTCTCTTTCTCTGACATTTTCTTGTTCCCAATGTATCTTATCCAACGTTTCGTACAATCTGTTAACTCTGGCAGTTAAATCATCAACCAATTTGGTGGATTTGGAATCGACATATTCATTTGCAGATCCTTGAGCAACATCAAAGAATATACGATGTACCTTGTTGTGTGTGTTATCAGTGTAAACTGGAGTCAAACAGAACTTATGTTCTCCCGAATCTAATGAAGTGAAGGTGAAGTCACCATCTGGAGCAGACTTTTGGTCAGCAACCTTATGATTGTTGTCAAATGTTTCCTATAACATCATCTATGTTAGTACGAACAATTCTTAAAAGATACTATTCGAAAAAAAAAAAATCCGTCTCTTTCAGGTTATACATACTTCAACAGTGATTTGGACTTTTAAGTTTGAGTTTTTGAAATAATCATTGCCATGTTCTTGCTTTTCATAGGCATCAATTTTACCCACTACCAAGGTATCCTCCGGCAATTCTTCATAAAAACATTTGGTTTCACCAGTTTTGACGTAAAAATGCAACGCATTTGAAAACTGTAACAAAACCATCAATGCACCGACGACTTGGTTTATAGATAAGTTAAACATCTTAATCAAATTGGTACGTGAAATTTAAAGAAGAAGAAGAAGAAGAAGAAGAAGAAGAATCTATGATCCAATTGAGAGTATTCTCAGTGTTGTGTTGAAAATTTTTGATCTTCCACGTAGAGCAAAAGGAAACGCGTAAGAGAAAATTAGGGCGACGGAATTATCCAAAGTACACGCCACGCAACTATTGGGCTCCAGTTCATGCACTACACCATTCTATTGAAAGTGCATACCTAAATACTTAAACGGTATCTATTTACCGGTCTTACGTTTATTGATGATCTTCTTCTTAATGTGCTTCTTCATCTTGGTCTTTCTCTTTTCCTGTTTTGCCAATTTTGCAGCTTCTTTTCTTGCCTTTTTATCTTCCTTGTCTTCATATCTCTTACCTTTGAGTGGCCCCTGTTCACGTTCAACCCATTCTTTCTTTGGTTTCCCATTGACATCATCTCCTTCTTCTTCTTGAAGATCTTCGTCGGAATCGTCGCCCGAATCGTCGTCGTCGTCCTCGGTGTCATCCTCGTCTTCATCATCCGAATTACTATCGCTAGATTCAGAGACTATATCATTTTCAATATATTGATCAGCTTCGGATTCTGGGTTTCCTTGTCCAGCGGCAACAAGCTCTTTCATGGTATCAACTTTCCCTTCTGAGAATTTTTCAAAATCCCGCTCATCCAAGTGATTTAAGGATCTGACCAAATGCAATGATCTGAAAATTTCATCCTGCACTTCTTGTTCATCATCGGTTTTCAATGGGAGCTTCTCTAGGTATTTCCCTAATTGTTCGTCACTGTTATCAACAATATCTAAGGCCTGGTTATCGCCAGTGATGTATTTGAATATCAAACGTTCTGGATAGACATTGATCTTCTTTCTGGTGAAGAAGTCATTAACGTTCTTGATATCCATTCTTAAAAAGTCTAATGCCATTGGATGATCTGGCTCCACTGATTGGGAAACATCGATGATGTACAACTTGTCATTATGTACAATGGAGTTATATTCACTCAAATCTGCATGAACCAATCGACAATCTTGGTATAACCTTCTCATATAGAATAACATTTGATGATAATAAGCCACAATATCATCCACGTCCTTAAATGGATAGTCTTTTAATTTCGGAGATGGTTGCCCTTCACCCTTTGTTAAATATTCCATGGCCAACACATGTGATCTTAATTCGACTGGTTCAGGACACGGTATGCCACTTTGATATATTCTTTTCAAATTACGAAATTCTTTTTCGGCCCAAATCTTGACCATTTTCCTGGGGTTACTTTGGTTTTTGCTATTTCTGAATCTGAATTCCCCATCAACATATCTTTCACGATCTTTAAAAACCAAGATGGAAGTTTTGTAAATCTTGACCGCATATTCCTTGTTATTGTTTGGGTCATCACTAGTCCCATGGTAGACATTCGCTTCCTTACCAGTACTAATACATCCGTTGATTCTCGAGATGACTCCCTTGTTGATGATTTTGGCCAAGAATCGAAGTGTACGTGGATCCAAAACTTGTTCAACCGTGGCTCTGTTAGCCCTATCTTTGGTGACTTTGGGACCTTTCTTTATAGGATCAGTTTTGATCTTATCAGCATATTTGGTAACTATGTCTTCTTTTTCTGTGATAGTCTTTGGAGCCGGAACGGTACCCTTTACTGTCGAGGTTGTTGTTTGTGTGTAGTCGTCATCATCACTATCTGAATCTGAAGATAATTGTAAATTAATGCTTTCTATCCGATCGGATACAATATCAACTGGCAGCATTGTCGACTTACTGTTTAATTATTGTGGAGTGATGAGGTTGCCAAAATTTTTTTTTTTTTTTTTAATTCTTTGTCTTTCTTTGACACACTTTAGATCATCACCAAGCAGCAGTGTGAGAATAAACAAGATAGAAAAAAAAAAAAAAATTGAAGAAAATCGCCCACTTGCAGCAACTACAACCTTAATTCTTGCAACAGCATCTATCTATCACCATGGCTCTCCCAACAGTTATCAATCACTTATTACCAATGGTATGTATCATATATTGACACCCTTCCCTTGTATTTGTTTTCTAACACCTTACTAGAAATTCCTTGGTGTAATACCATTGTTCATTGGTGTTGAAGTTATACTAGGAGTCACCATATTGAACAAAGCAAGTGGACTCTATGGGATATTGTCGTTGTTTACCGGTCACCCAATTAATTTCTGGCAGTGGTTGTATAACCTGTTGTCACTAATGGCATTACCAGTCTACGCTTCAGCATTGATCAATTTGAAGGTAAAACTTAGAAACTTGCGTAAAATCTCCCTAGCTACGATTGTTTTTGTGTTGGACACATTGATTGGCAGCTTATTCACTTTGTATTTCATTCATTTCTGGTTTACACTGGAAGATGGAGGGATCAATGGGGAAGACTACAGGGCCGGTGCAACAAATCAATCTGCTTCTCCAGCACGAGAATTGACGATCACCATCAGCACAACTATTGTTGTCACTGTTGTTAGATTCTACTTCACTTTGGTTATAATATCGTTTGCCAAGGCATTATTGAAACAACACACAATGGAGCTTAGATATAACACCAACCAGAATGATGAAACTCTTGTACAAGACCCCGAAGAAGAAGAAGTGATGAATGCCGAAGGGTTCTCAGGGGAGTTCCGGAAAGCATTGTTCGATTTGGAGACCAGATCGAAGGAATATCTTAAGGATTTGTTCAGTTAGATAGATAGAGTAATATAGATATACTGTTCGTATGCATATCTTTATAAGTATGAGGGAGAATGTCGTGAGTAGTAGTTTTCGGTGATGTTGTCGTATTGAAACGGTACTTGCTTCCAAACTTTTTCTTTCTTTTCTCTTCATAGATAAACCCTTTTGTGTGCAGTTGTTAATTTTTTCCGTCTATACTTCTTTTCAACAAATAGTCATTCATTCATCTAAAGACAATTCAATCCATCTTTTCATAATAACTATTCATTTTTGATACCAGAATTACAAAACAATGGGTCAATCAGCATCGAGTATTGAAGATCAAGATAAAAGAGAGATTGTGGCAAATTTCACCAAGAGCGAATTGCAAACATTGTTCTACCATCGATGTTTGCTGTTATTAAAACCCATTGAATTGGCATTTCTTAAACAAGATTTCAAAGGGAAAACATCAATTACTACTAAAGATGTAGCCGAACTATTCAAATTCCCAAAGAGTGAAAATGAGTCGCTAAGCAGTACAGCAGAAATATTTTACCAAGTTATGAGAACCATTGGACAATTCCCTTTTGTAAACGATACCCAACACGAAGATGGGGCACGGTTGTTACTGTTCGAAGAATTAGTTGTTGCGTTGATATTTTTCAGTGGACGTTATAAAAAGATCTTTAGTGGTGATTATAATTTTCTAAACCTATTGTTTTTGGCATTATCAGATAGAAAACAGAAGAATGAAGTGGTCAACAATGAGAAACAGAAACAAACTACCAATATTGATAAGATTAAAGTTAGTTTAATTATTGCTATCGAAGAAGATGATAATTGCGAATTAAAAGCGAAAAAGATCAATTGGTCAAAGCTAGAAGTAGTGAAAAATTACGATAACACGGACTTGCAACTGTTACTGGTGAATGGACAAACTCTAGAAAAGATAACAACCTTGTGCTTGATCTTGAATTCAATTGTTCGACAAAATCCGGATACAATATCCAAACAATTTACTGAATTTGTGGAACGATGGGACGAATTCAAAGTTTATTCATTATACTTGCTTAGATATTCAGATCTCTATTTGAATTCAGATACGATGGTCACCCAATCAATCAAATATTATATGTTCTGCAGTAGCGTTGATGGATTGTTACCTTATTTTTACCAGCTTAATTTGAACCGGATGGTGTTTGATTCAATTCTTTCACATAGTACAACTCCACAGGTGGTTAATTCCGAACAAGCAGAAAATACTGATGAGTATCCAACAAAGAGAAAGCATACATTTCCAAAGTTTGCGGAGTCCAAACTAATGACGATTCCATTTTTATCATGTGTTTCAAGTATGCTTCAAGGGCTCAACAACCAAACAATTTTAACCACGTCCAATCTTGTCAAGTTGTATGCTGGTTCGGAGGCTGGATTTTCTATCCGATCATTGGAAACCAAAATATTCAAATGGCAAGCGCCAACGTTGGTTATAGTCAGTGGGAAACGAATCAAGTCCAAGACAATGCAGACCAATAGAAGATATCAAAAATTTGATGAGATGTATCCGAGACATTTCCTTGCGCTGGAGAATCATCTAGGAGATTGGCAACATGATAATGATAGGATAACCTATGCTGTATTTGTGAACCAACCATGGAAGAACTCCAATAAGCATAATTTTGGTGACGAAAAATCAATTATCCTCTCGGTTCTGCCCAGGGCGGATTATTTCAAAAGTGCACATAATGCGGTCTTGCAAGGTCAACTGATTTATTTCAATAATTTGGGGATGGGGTTGGGGTTTGGTAACAATCAGCCATTAAACAAGAACGAAACCAAGAGGTTTATTCCTGGTGATGTATCTTTAACCATTGAAGCAAATTTGGAATTTGGAGTATTTCGGCATCTTGTGAATCTGAGTTCTAACAATGACAAATTCTTCCATTCATCACAACAAGTTGACATATCACAAGAAGATTATGAAGATAGATTCATCATTAGTGCCATCGAAGTGTGGGGAGTGTTGGTTTCAGGTAAAGAATTTGAAGAGCAGAGGAAACAATGGGAATGGGAAGAGAAGCAAGCTGAAGCCAGGCAGAATGTCAATATTCGGAATTTAGGAGAAGAAAGGGCGTTTTTGGAAATGGCAGGATTAGTTGGAAATCATGGCGGTGGTGGGTCGATGTAGAAAAGAAATTGTATAGTTAGTTGAGTCGGGAATATCTGTCGATGAGACAAGACCGAAAAAAAAAAATACAATATATACCGAAATTTCGAGATGAGTTTAATTGTAAGTTATTTTTTTTTTTTTCCCACATTCCTACTTCAATACTCTTACATAAGATATCATCGTTGATATAGTGATGGCCAAGGATAATAGCACGAAGGGAAGAGCTGATGGTTCTAAGAAACCAATAACTAAGGATGAACGTTTTAAATCAGTTCATAATGATCCAAGATTTAGAATGCCAAATTTTAAAAATTTAAAAGTTAAAGTTGATGATAGATTTAGTAAAGAAGAATTAAAAAAATTGAATGTTGGGGCTTTAGGTAAAAAAGTCAATATTGACAGATATGGTAGAAAAATTACTGATAAATCAAATGATTTGGATAAGTTTTATGAACATGAAGAAGATGAAGAAAGTGCAGAGGAAGATGAAAGTGAGGATGGAAATGAAGATGAAGATGATTTGGAAGCATTAACTGCTAAACTTCAAAAAGAAGAGCAAGAAGAAGACGAAGACGAGGATGAAGAAGAGGACGATGATGATGAACCTGTTTTCGATAGAGCTAGAGGTGAAGGATTGGTCAGTTCATCCGAGGAGGAAGATTCGTCATCATCATCGGATTCTGATTCTGATGAAGAAGCTGAAATGGAAGATGACGATGAAGATGAAGATTCAGAAATTGAAATAGAAGAAGGCAAGCCAGATGAATCTGATCCAACCAGCTCATTTGCCGTTGTGAATATGGATTGGGATAATATTCGTGCTGTTGATTTAATGGCAACATTTATATCATTTGTACCTAAAGGAGGATCCATAAAATCAGTTACTATTTATCCTTCCGAATTTGGTAAAGAAAGAATTCAAAAAGAAGAAATTGAAGGTCCACCTAGAGAATTATTCAAGAGTAAAAAAGCCAAAAAGGATGAAGATTCAGGTTCAGATTCAGATGACATTGACTCAGACATTGATGCAAATGATACTGAAAACTTAGCCAAGATTGCACGAAAATTATATGAAGAAGATGACGGTAATGAAGATTACGATAGTAAAGCATTACGTCGATATCAATTACAAAGATTAAGATATTATTATGCCGTGGTTGCTTGTGATTCAGTAAAAACTTCCAAATTGATTTATGATAATTGTGATGGTACAGAATATGAATCAACGGCGAACATTTTTGATTTGAGATATATCCCTGAAGATATGGAATTTGATCAAGACGAAGCTAAAGATGTTTGTAATAAAATCCCATCATCCTATAGACCTGACTCAACATTTGTTACCGACGCATTGCAGCATTCCAAGGTTAAATTAACCTGGGATGAAACTCCAAAGGAAAGGCTCACATTATCTTCCAGACCATTATCACAAAAGGAGATTGAAGAGAATGATTTCAAGGCTTACTTGGCAAGTGATAGTGACGGCAGTGACGTGGAAGATGGATCTTCGGTAAAGGAAAAATATCAAAGTTTGTTGGGTCAAACATTTACCAAATTCGGGAAAGAATCGAATGGCGATGATGATGTTGATATGGAAATTACGTTTGATCCAGGTTTGAAAGACAAACAAGATGAAGAAGATGATAGAGAAAGGGAAAAAGAAGAAACAACCATCGAAGCATATAGAAGGAAAGAAAAAGAACGTCGTCAAAAGAGATTGGCCAAGTTTAAGGAATCCAAACAAACTGATAAAGACGATGAAGATGAATCGGTTATTGATAAGTCTTCCAAACCCAAGAAATCTGGTAATAAAAAGAATACAAAGAAACATCCTGGTCAAGAGATAGATGAAAAATCTAAGGCAGAATTAGAATTGGTATTAATGGATAATCAAGACAGCAACACGAAGGATCATTTCAATATGAAAGATGTGATAAAGGCTGAAAAACAGAAAAAGAACAAAAAGGGAAAGAAGAATAAGAATATTGATCAGGAGATGGTCCAAGACAATTTCGTTGCTAATCTTAATGACCCTCGTTTCAATGAAATATTTGAAAGTCATGACTATGCCATTGATCCAACAAATAGTGAATTCAAAAAGACTGAAACGATGAAGAAGATTTTGGAAGAACGTGCCATTAGAAATAAAGGTAAAAGGACAAACAAAACACAGAACAATAATAAGAGCTCAAAACGAAAAGCAAATAATACTGAAGGAGATGTAGATGCAAATGCAAATGCCACTGTCCGTTCACTTGCTCAAAAGCTCAAAAAGAAACAAAAACGTGATTGAAACAAAAGGGAGAAAATAGTTGCATAGTTGAAACTTAGGTGATCATATTCTTGCATATACATATACCGTACGTAATACGTAATAGATGCAAACATGTGCACCACGACTCTGTGAAAAACAAAAAGATCTAATTATGTAGTGAGTGCAAAACACTCTGAAACACTTTTGATGCGAAATCATGTCCCAGAATGCAGCAAATTTCCAGGATTTGTAGGATAAAACAACTCTATAAAAGTAAATGATCTTCTGTCATTCAATTCAAATTGTATCAAGTTTTGTTCTTTACTGTTTTTCTTGTTTCTTGTTTTGTTTAATTGTTAAATTTTCTTTCAATTTCCTGGAAATTAAAAAAAAAAAAAATTATACAAACCATTCACCATAACCCACAACTCTAGTGAAACCGAAACACCCATTTAAAAATTCCAAAGGATCTTAATTTCCGCGTCTCAGATTCATCTAAAACGAATCTCATACTTGTTTTAATTATTTATTTTCTTGAATTACATATGTTATCATTCAGGAAGAAGAAGTAGAAGGACTATTATATTACTTCCTGTCTCCCTCCCTTTGATCTCACATATTACGCTGATTCAAATTTTAGTTTCGTCATTGGGTGCAAATCTATAACTATAACCATATATAAATACAAGATGAAACTCCCAGTTCATTTCTTTTCAAATACCCAACCACAACAACAACTATCAAATACCAATCCGTCATTAAAAAGAATACATTCTTCCCAAGGTTCTTCTGTATCGGATGGTAATAGTGACGGAATATATCATTATTCAATCTATCCTTATATTAATACAATTATTTCCCCCAGGCCAGATATGCATGAATATATTGCCAAAACTCCTATTGATGACATTAAAGCATTCAATGTTGAACAAAATACGGTTGATTTACTTAAGAATGATGGGAACGGGTTGGAAGTTTTGGAAAAACGGATTGTGAAAAATAAATCCAAACTCAATGATCATGATGAAAATAGTAAGCAAGCATCGTTCACAGGGAGAAATAATATCGAAAATTTTATTGTCGATGACGAATACACTGAAGAATCTGATCTGTTTATAAATGTTTTTAAGACCGCCACAAACCAATCGCGAATTGAATCTATCGAAATTATTACTGACGGAGACTTGAGAAATAATGATGATGATAACGAAGACGATACAAAAACCATTCAAGAACACAATAATGATGAATCATCCGTTGTTGTTGGGTCACCAAGTACAGCGACATTTTCATTCCAACCATCAATAACCAATACCAACAAGAATGATAACGACGATGTTGAGAATCATCAACTGAAACCATACCCAAATTTCACTCGTTCAATTCCCAAGAGAGAAATATATGGTATCCCGTTGCCAAAATTGCCACTGGTAGAAAGCACATCGCCTCAAGAAGAACTGCAAGAAGAACCAGAGGAGCAACCACAAAAAGCAAGTGCTACCAAATCATCGTGTTTCCCTCCACTGCCAATCACACCACCTAGCCAAACAGGTGCTAGATTCAATGGTACTATTGAGGCCACTCCTAAAGACAAGATATTTGATAACTCTACTATTGGAAGTTGCGATTTATCACCAGTCACTCCAGCATCACTTTCTTCAACAATAGCTTCCCATAACAACGTGTTGCATACTACTGTGGTTTTAACAAAACCTGGTACAGCTCACAGCAGTAACACTACAACACCTTCAAAGCTAAATCCGGAAAGAAGCTTTGGTAAGAAACAACAGAATGTAACTCTAAAGAAACCAATAGAATTTTCAGATACAAAACGATACGCTAGCGTGGATGAAGAATTGGTGTCGTTTATCGTGTCCAAAAATAAACTGTTGTCGCACCATCAAAAGTGGCTCGAAAATTTTTCGCGGGGCAATGGGAATAAGCGGGGTGCGACAGCCGATACGATGCTGGCCAATGAAACGAGGAACCCTGAATGGAGCCAGCCGTGCGACATGGCCCTGGGCTTGGGAAGGGGTGCGTTTGTCGAAGATGAAGTTGAGTTGAAGCGCATAACAAATATTGAAGACACTTTGGATGATGACGAACAGCAAGCAGAGAAGGGAGAACAAGGAGAAGGAGTGCAGGTGCAGGAAGAAGCAAAGGGAGTGGAAGGGTGCAGAGACAGAGAATCCAGAAATAATAATAATCGTCTGAAATATAATACACACAAGAAGGATGATGTTGAAAAGTTATCTTCATCTTCATCTTCATCTCCCTTTCCATTTCCATTTCTATCTCAGTCTCAATCTCCGTCGGAATTATTATTATCATCATCGACATCTTATTCTTCCACCACTTCAAATTCATCTTCATCTCCTTCGTCGTTTAATATTCCTCAACAAAGATATATCCAGTTTTTGCATCCTGGTAAACGAAGACATTTAAAGGAGTTATTGTTCTATAAAAACAACACGTATAAGTTTAATCAATCTACTGTCACGTTAACAACTCCAAAAACTGGAGCAGATAATAGCAATCACAATAAGAATAAAATTTCGTTGATTTCATTAGATTCTTCGTCTACTGTTTCGTTAAATTTGGAATCTAAGCCGTCGTCTTCATCACCGCTACCACCAGCACTACCACAAACTCACCATTTTACTTTTATCAGAGGTAAAGATTTATCACTTCACACCTTATCTCATAATAGTAATAGTAATAATAATAACAATAATCAACAACAACAACAACAACAACAACAACTTTATCATTTACATAACATTCATCAACTCCCTCCTCCACGCTCACTCTTTCGTCCCTTGCGCAGTAATATTTCCAATATCAATAACAATAACAACAAAGTAAGCATGGTTTCTAGGAAGTCGTCGTCAAGTTCAGATAAAACTACAAGTTCCAAAAATACAATGATTGAAGCAGTTGGTAAACCCGAAACTATTGATACGAATTATAATAGTAGCCTTGAATTTATCCCCACCAGGGCACCTCCACCACCCAAAAAACAAATCACCACTGCCGCAGCCACAAATACCCCAGTTACCACCAAAGATACTACCACTAACACTGCCAACAACGAGAACACAGATGATCATTCACAACACCAAGAGATTGACGTTGATGAAAATGCAAGTAGTTCCCAATCATCTAAAATCTCCAAACAAGAGAAATTTCAAGAGTTTTCCAAAAAGATATTCAAAAAGACCTCAGCCAGTTCATTGGAAGCTAAATCATTTTATGAGAAATTGTTACGTAAAGAAAAGAAGTCAACTTGTCAAGGTAATTTTAGTAGACGCAAAGGTAAAGGAATGGCTGTTGATAAAAATATTCAAACTGATGACATTACTAATAATTTAAATTTGGCAAATATTGACAATAAGAAAAAACGGGAATTGGAATATAATGAAGAAGTTAAAATATCCTTGGAATCGTTTTTGAATGCTAATAGTTCAAGTAGTGTAGTTGATTCTTTTAAAGATTATGTAGAACGTAGTCTTATATAATTGGTTTGATTAATTAAAAGTTGAAAAAAACAGGAAATAAATGAGTCTATTGTTTACATAAGTAAGTTCATTTCGTTGAAGAACTACTGAGAATGAGAGGGACAGTTTGGATAATGTTATTACAAATAAACTACATTAATGTAACAAAATAACCCTATAGAAGTCACTGGTTAACCACTCTCAATCAATACCATTTGGGTGCAAAAACCCATGTCAAGGGCAACAGCAACAACGATGATACTAATAATACGAATAATGAAATTGAAAGCGTCTATTACTTAACCCAAACTTAAATCAAACAATCAAACAAAACAAAAGAAAATTAAAAGTCGTAATACAAAAGATTAAATACAAAAGAGAAACACAACAGAAACCTCCTTAGAATCATAGAATGTGGAAAATTTCATTCACCAACTAGAAATTATCCGTACTTGTTCCAATATCAGCAAAAAAATCATCAGGATTATAATTACTGACTTCACCACTAGGTTGATTATTATTGGCAGTGGTCGATGCCATATCCAATTGTATGCCACCTGGAACTTGATATTTATCCACCCCAAAATTATTCGTGTTATTACTATTACTATTATTATTATTATTAGTGGCATTCTCCAAAATTTCAATCAGTTTCAATAAATTATCCCGAGCAATTTCTTGTTGCTTTAAAACATAATTCAAATGCTTAATATAATCCACTGATCTGTTTAATATAGTAGATTTATTTGGTTTTGTTTCTTTAACTTTAATTGATCCTATAAGATCGTTCAATTCGGTGGATTCTGATGATAATTTTTGTTGTAATCTTTGTACGGCACACAATTGAGGATTCAACAATGAAGGTGGCACAATCATTCCCAATTCTTTTATTCTTTCTTTGATCAAATCACGTCTTCTCCTTTCAACCGCATTATGGAATTCTCTTCTTCTCTTCATTTTTTCTTCTTTACTTAATTGCTTGGTAGGCACGTCACGAGATAATGTATTTCCCGACGAGCTGGGCACGGATGAACTCAAAGTTGCTGTTTGTGGAGGTGGAGAAAGGGCATTCCAATTTTCCGCTTTCAATGGTGGATGAGGGATCGAACTACTTAATTGGGAGTCATTCATATCTTCGTACTTAAGGGCATCTAATCTAGCAGAAGCTTGTGGAGGCGAATTCAAATATGAACCGGCATCGAAACCTGGAGACGCGATTGGTGGATTGAATTGGGGCGATAAATATGATCCGGATTGTATGTCAGGAGCATTACCGAATGAGGCACCACTAATACTTTGTTTTCTTGTATCAGGACTAAACGCCAAATTGTCTTTGTTGTCTTCGGCAATGGAGCCTAGGGCATTGAAATGGTTTCCTCGGGTAGAAGGGGAGAAAAATTGTGGGTTAAGAAAGGAATCATCATTGTTCTGTGGCGATATGAGCTCATCAAGGGTGGCAGAATTTGCAACCGGGTTCATAAATTGTTGCTGTTGTTGACCTGGCTGGTGAGGGGACACTGGCTGTGGAGACGAGTTGCTGTTCAGTAAATGTAATTGTGGGCCCAATACAGCTTGGGAAAACGCAACATCGTCCAAGAAGGGCTCGTTGGTGAATGAACCGGAATTGGAACCACCACCACCATAAGTGTTGATGTCGGAGGCGTTGCTATATGAAGTGAACCCCATTGGACTCAAATAATCTTGGGTGCCAGCAAGTTGGGAAGTGGAATTGTACGCCGAATTGGATGCAGCAATTGAGTTTGCAGAATTATTGATATTCGAGTTCAGGTCACCCTTCCCAGCTGAATACCCGCTGTAATTGAGGTTCAAGGAGAACTCATTCTGGTTGTTGGAGTTCGTGTTATTGGTGGAGGAGTCGAAATTAAAGTTGAATGGCTGGTTCTGTTGCTGGAATTGCTGCTGCAGTTGCTGGGAGGAATTAGGGTCGTAGTTGAAGTTGTTGGTGTACTGGAAATTAGGAGTTCCCGAATCTGTATTGGTGTTGTTGTTGGTGTTTGTAGTGGAAGTGGAAGCGTAGTCTGCGGGACTTTCATTCAAATAATCGCCCATTGTGGAGTGTGGTGAGTTGTGGTGTAATAAGTTCTGGTGGTAGTTATGTATATCAGTGGTGAGTGTTTAATGTCTTCTATAAAGTAATCTCACTCAGTTAAGTTAGTGAAAGAAGAATATGAGATATGAGTGGAGTATTGGTAAAGTGGGAAAGAGAGTGGAGTGTGGAATAAATCTTGGTTTCCTCTGTTTTTTTTTTTTGGTTGTTTCGTATGGTTTTCTTTTTTTTTTTTTCCCTTTCTTTTTTTTTTTCTTAAATTAATTTCTTCCGTCCTTTTTCTCCCCTTGTTCCTTGTTTGTTGGTTCCAGCGGAAAATGTCTCTGCAGAAGAAGAACCAGCACTGTACTGATGAATAACTTATCAATTGGTTTGAATATAGAAACTTCTTACAATTGCCTGTTTATAGAATCGATGGACAATATAAAATACAGTGTAATGCTATGTAGCGGAGTGTAGTGTGGTAGGTAATTATATATTCAGTTACCAAATGTTTTATAATTTTTCATTTTTTTTTTTTTTATTTGATTCTTCACAGTTTCTCCCTTCTGTCGTTTCCTTTCGCTCCTTTACTTCCATTCTCGCCTTCCGTACCCATTTCCCTGGTTTCCCCGTTACCATACTTTATTTGAGTCAACGTTATTTCAGGTTAATCATGAACGACATTTTTCGACATCTCACGCATTTCAAAACTCCTCGGGTGTGTGCACCCTGTGCCAAAAAAAAATGTCGCACACCCTCAGCTTATTTCCGCTATGCCGCATTGCCGCTATACTACGGATATTTCTACCATACGGGAATAGTGCAACTCATTCACCATCAATATTCTTTTACAGCTTCAACAACTATAGCTACTCTACTTATTGTCCAATACTGAAGTTGCGTATCGACCCTATTATGCAAACTACAATTTATGCCAATTAAAGCAACCCACCTTCGTGTATTCTAAATCTAATCAAACTCATTATGGACAATATATACTTTCCTTTCCCTATTAACGCTCTTTCAACAACTTGTTTCTCTTTTCTCTCTTTCTCATTCTCTCCACCTTCTTAGCATGCATCTTAGTAGCCATTTTTTCATATCTTTCCTTCTCTTCTTTGATTTCTCGTCTTCGTTTCAATTCATCAAGTTTTTGTTTCTTAGCATTTTCTTTTTCATCTTTTAATTCCTTTAATCTTGTCTTATATTGATCTTCTTGTAATTTTTTCAATTCACGTTGTTTATAAGAATCCTTTTTGGTCTTGGATACAACTCCGATGGTTTTAACTCGAAAGGCGTCTTTTTTAATTTTCCAATTTTTACCATTCACTCTGGATCCTTCTCCTTTATCCCTAGAGACTAACGGGTCGATGTACTTCTTGGGTATGTCTTTAAATTCTAGATTTGATGACGAACTCATAATTCTTATCAGTTGTTGGTATGGTGTCTTGTACTGATTGATCTAATTATGCAATGGTCTGGGCTAGTAGTCTAGATTTTTTTTTTTTTTTTTTTTTTGATAGAGAGATGAGAAGAGCGATGGTCTTGACGAGATTGATTTTCCTACACTCACATTACTAAATTTTCCCAGATACAGCATCTTGAGCAGTTTACTCTTGGACAGCATTGAACTATAACTCCCAAAAATTAGTCAATGTTCTTATTGGATATCCTAAGGTGATAATTCATTAATGCAACTGAATCACTCAAGGACTAAATTAAGCAATCAAGAAACAGATAAACAATCCAGTCATAATAGATGTTAGATAAGAACACAGTAGCAACACAGTATATATTATCATAACACTACATTCCCATCTACACTACTACAACACAATGCTACGGAGAAAATTGAATCGCCATACACTGTTATGCCATCATTTCGCACCCATTCCAATTCGGTAGATTCTCTTTGCTATTTAGATCAAAGCCTCTTCATTGGACTATGATCGGAATTTTCCACGAATGACTTCCCACGCAAATTATTGGATATGAAATCCATTTGTTGTGGCGTATCCTAAGTAGAACGACAGTTTTTCAAATGACGAACAATGAAACGGCACAAACACAAGGACTATGAATGATAGGAGATGATGTGGGTGATTCGATGATGGAAAGTTGGAAAACATGGAAGTACATGTATAGCAAGAACAAACAGTAACGGTCGTGATATTCGCAATACAAGTCAAACTAACCAAGGAATCATCAGAAGCTGTGGTAGTAATAATCGCAATCTGTTCCGTATAAGAAATAACTGGAGCATTGTACATAAATATCCTCTTGAACAGGACCATTGCATTGAATACTATTTGGCAAAACACCACAGGGATGGGTACATGGAATATTATGCTTTATAATGCTGGAATCGACGCCAAAGACAATTCAATGCACTGGTGGTAATTGATGGTGTGTGCTGGGGGTTATGGATTTGGCAGAACAATGGATTATCTTGCCTTCTGTATATGCATTCTGTTAATTGGTGAATCTGGCCAAACATAGATATTCATCAGAAGACAGCATGTACATTTTTCGTGGCGCTTCTAGATTCTAAACACACCTATAAAAGCATTTTCTGCTGGTTTGGTGTTGGATGCAAAATTACGAAACAACCGCAATTCTGATGCTGTTAGTGGTGTTCCCACGTGATTGACTACAGGATTTAGAGTAATTTCCAGAAAACAAACGGTCACCAGTTCCCCTAAGGTCGGTTTATTTCCCCGGAAATCACGTTTTTTCAACGTGCCGGGGTTCCCCGTCCCTTGGGTTTTCCCCGGAAATCACCCTTTTCGGGCGTGCCGGGGTTCCCCTAAGGTCGGTTTTCCTCCCGGAAATCACGCTTTTTCAACGTGCCGGGGTTCCCCGTCCCTTGGGGTTTTCCCGAAATCGCACCAAATTCGGCGCGTCGGGGGGTGAGCTCATTTGGGGCGACCGTTCCCCCAAGTCTTTAGGGGTCTGGGGGACCCGGTCTGGTGAGAGATGCGACTGAGGGAACATTGTCCCGCAGTGAGGTCCGCAAGGGACCCACTATGTACTACCTATATGGCTATATACCTACATACATGTATACCTATTTAGTACGTACATAGTATTGTGGCAGTCAGACAATGACTACCTGCCCCAGTTGAACCCAAGCAACTGGTGACTAGTCATTTTCCTATTGCAATGTCACCGTCAATCCATAACCGCCTTTAAGATGTGGATTGTATTCAAAGTAATTCAAGGCGGCATTAAGCCTTCTCTGTGTGGCTCTTCTGTAAATACTCTTAAAGGGAATGGATTTTCATTATACTCCACATGTATCAGCTTCAAATATGAATGGACATAAGATAATTGGATATTGGATAACCGCCATAAGGATAACCGCCATAAGGATAACAATCAAACCAACAAACCAGGATATTAGGAAACCAACAAATCGTCAAACAAGGATACCAGCTAACCATCAAACCAGGATATTAGGAAACCAACAACCAACATAAGGATAACCAGCAAACAAATAACCGCGATAAGGATAACCGCCATCGACTAATTGTTGAAATTGTTAGTAAATAATTCAATAATGCAACGAAGAAGTTAAATAACATACCTTTAGTGCTCTAGAGAGACTGTATTGATCTTATTTGGATATGATTAATATTGTATTGATATAAAATACAAGAAAGAAGAAGAAAAAAGTGTTGTAAAAAAGTTTTTTTTTTTTGGGAAACTTGATCTCCTTTTATAGTTGTTTTTTTTGGCACAGGCGGGTAATTCTGATAACACAGATATAGTGTGTAGTTTATATGTAGATTGAAAGCGGGGAAAACTTTATTTTGTTTGTGTTTTCGGGAATAAAGACTTAATTTGTGCAGTTTATATGTGTAGTGAAAGAGGGGAATGTTTTTTTTGGTATGCGTTTTTTTTTTTACAGCCATTTTTTTGACAGCAATCTGGGCGGCTATTTCCTTAAATATGAAATCGACTTGTTCAATAAATGAACTTTAATGAACTCATATTAATAACCTGCTGTCTTTGGTTTGTGTAATGAAAAGAATAATAGTCATATTTCTATAATAAACAGACTATGATACTTATATAGATTTCTACTACTATATATATATGTTTTAGTAATTGGTAGTGTATTATAATCAAATATAATAAAATAGAATCTTTATTTATTGTTTGTACACAAAAGGTGCGACAAAACTATTCGTACTAAGTAAGGTATTAAATTTGAAGTAACAAATGAATCATGTTGACGCCATATATCATACATTATTGGGGTGAAATTAGTTGATCTCGCATTATGAATATGCAGCGCATAGTGATATTAATAATTTTGTCCACCATAGAGTGAACATTTTTCTACAAATGATCCAAATAATTTTGTCACAGTAGTTTAAATCAAATGTTAAACGACTGTTTAGTGACTACCAGTTGTGTACCAATGGGAAAAGATCAACTTATTGTCTAATCAGCAGTACTCCAATAGTGAATATGTCACTATATCCGACTTATGTCCAATATTGGATCCTTATACACTAATTTTGGTACTTCTTGCATGTGCTTCCATTTTGTAGGGTTCATTTTTAAGAGAGATACCATGTTGATGTACGTTTGGCGGCGGCATTCCATTGACAGTAGGTAATAGAATACTCTTTATCAGCACATACAAAACATCCAAGTGACTTTATTCATTAGTTTATTCATTCATTCATCGTATACAGTATCTCTTTTATCGATAATCAAAGTGGCACGTCTTGTCCATCTCCGTGAACGGGTGTAACGACTGAACCCATCTCTTACCCTTCCGTTCTGCCAACTGCTATCATAATAAACCCATCCGTCACGAGCCTTGGAATTCTCATATTCGAGTTCAAGTGTCCATTCGTCATCTATCCATTGCCACAGATAGGAGTATAAATCATTTTCAAATATAGGAAATGGGAATTTGGATTCAGATTGCTGTTCAGTAATATTGGGAGCCAAATTATAAGTTTTGGCATAGCAAAAATTTGGACGTTCACTAGGGTACAATAACGAGGACCAACCTATTCCTAACCATCGTCTTTCATTCTCCAAAACCTCAAATAATACCGTCTGTTTTAATTGCGTTGGAGATATCATTCTTTTCTTTAATATTTTGAAATCAGATAATACTGGTATACCACCCATTCCTTCAATATCACTATTCGCTGCACTCACCACACGTGAAACAGTTTGGTATTCGTTGGGGTCGTGATCTTTGCTGATTTTAATTTCCAATCCTGTGATGTAAAGAATTACGATTCTAATGTATAGTGATCTCCATAATAAACTTCTTATTGCTGATGCATATGGAGAATGGAATGTAAACAAGAATATCCCTAGGAACCATAGATATTTCTGAGGTGAGATAAATGTTTGCACCACGGCAATGTTAACTGGAGTGAAAATTACCCCCACAATGGTCATTTTAATAAAGTTGTGCAATTTGAATGGAATATATTGTATTGGTCGTAATAATATTTCACTTCGAACAGTGATATTATGCAAAGTGTATAATACTTCATCAACGGTCGGTTTTACGTCATATTTGGAATCATAAATCACCGAATTGATCAACCATACTATGCTGGCAAATGCTAATGTCAATAATATTGGTAATATCACATGACTGACCCAATCCCAATAAACCACAATGCATGAGTAAGTTGTCATAAACAAGAAATTCTGATAGTGATCATCATTGGTCCAAGTTATAATCTCTAAGAAATTGTCAATCAATAGTAAATAGGGGAAGATTTGGGATAATGCTGTTGCCAATTTTGGTGATTCTGTAAGTAATTTGTAAGTGGGGGTATTGGTTAATAATTTCGTATCCGACGGTTCTAATGCAGCACGTATATGTTCTTTCGAATCTGTCATGACGAATGATATAACCAATGTTTGGTGGGTGGAAAAGAAGATGACAATTAAACTTGAACAAAGAATTGATAGTAATTGGTGATATGAAGATTATTATTATTATTATGCGGGTGGAGTAGCAATAGCACAAGACTTTTCTTGTCCCATTTGGGTTATAGTTTTTGTTTGCCTCGTTTTGACCGTACCAATAATACTTTTCACGTGCACCACAAGAAAAAAAAAATTGGCGTGCGAAAGTCAACACCCGACCGAGGAGACCGACCCCAACCCATCCAGGGGCGATATGAGTAATAACCAGTGCACCTCAACTGGGTGCAAATTCAAATCAATCTCAATTATTCGTATTTCTTTGCAACCGCTACTCCTGGTTGATATCATATAGAATATAGTATCGTATGGTTTTCCTGAATCATTCCAATCAAAGAAGAACCATCTAACTAAAGGGATTTTTCATGTGTTCACATACCTAGAAGTAAAAAAAAAAAAAGGAGATATTGATCACCTTAAAAAAAAATATACACATACCAAGCCAACTGCTTTCTGTCCCTTCCCTTTCCCGTGGTTATTGGGAAGTCTCTACAAGTATCTAACCAGATGTACAGCCCATGTGGAAGTATAATTCCGTTCCAATCAAAGATGGACCATCTCAACGTTTCAATTACTGTAGATATTCATCTTTTTCCTCTTGAAGTAAATGCATGAGGTCTAGATTCGTTTCATTTTGTTTTTTTTTATCGCGAGGGGGGGGAAACAATGAAGAAGGACGTTCAAAGCCTTGCCACATCGGAAACTGTCGGTATTTCAATCAGTCCACTTTCCCCTTAAGGTGCATTTTACGTCGTTTCATTTTAGCTCAGCCGCTTCATGCATGAATTTATTTGTGAAATTGAACTAAATGTGAACCAACCATGTGCATGGCTGAGTGTTGTGGGATTCCCCATGAGATTCATGTAGAACACGAGGTTGGGTGTTTTTGTGTTTATGTAGTTGTTAATCAGGGGGAATCTTAAAAAAAATAATTAGCAAGTCGAAAGGAATAATGAAATAAGAATATGTTTAGTAATGCTTATTAATGATAATGCCCAGTATAACTGAATATTTCATAATCTTTGCTATTGACAATAGAATTTCATTCATCTAGGGTTGAGCCGGATATGGGTTTATCCTACCGCATGTCGATTATCTCTAGTTAACAGCTATCAATATTGTTCGCTTGTGTTGCACTTTTTTTCTTGGTAGCAAAAGAAGAAAGAAAAGAAACAATGGACAATGCATATTGGTAACCTTCTAACCACTAAATTCCACACGTAAATTTCTTAGTATCAGATTTGAACACAGTTTTTGCATCATGTTTCATGATATCTCTCTACTTGGTGTTTGTGTGAAAAAAAAAAAAGAAAACTCAGCCTACTACTGCAACGCCACAAGGGATAGACTCATTCCAAACGCCTACTTCAGGCGGTTGTGATTGTATTGGATTGGTATTGTGGAGTTTTGTTCTACTATCGAAGACACAGTAATGGCTTAGGCTTTTTTTTTTTTTGCTGCCTTCGTACTATGCTTCATTGGTATATATAAACTCATACATATACCCCTGGTTTATCTTATTCTTAATTACTAACATAATTAAATTTATTCATTAACTAGTTCATTCAACAATTAGAGTATGGTTATGAAACTATTTAACTTTTCCGTTTACCTTATCTTGATTTCCACTACAACTGCCATTAGTGTAACCAAAAAGGTCGACCTTGGTTACGTTGCATGTTCTTCTTTGCTAACTGATTTCTCCAGTGATGGTTCAATCGAACCCTTCTGTGATTTGAACAACCAACCAGCTGTTGGTTCCATGGCTTATTGTTTGGTGAACACCTTCGACAGCTATGACCAATCCTATTATCAACCTTATTTAGATGCCTGTCAGTTGAATAAGGAAGATTTGATGCTGTCCTATAGTAATGCCACTGAATACATCACCAGAAGAAGAAAAGGTAGCTCCAACACTAACTATCCTGTTGCCACTCGACGTGGACAAGTTTTGTCCAAATTAGATGAATTATACAGAGATGCATTGAACGATAATTACAGTGTTTGGTTTGGTACCGCATTGATTTCATATTGGGGGGTTGTTATGTTGATTGGAACTTTAAATTATTGGTCTCATTTCTTGTTCCCATCATTTGTCAAAGGCTTACATGGCCCATTCTCCAATTGGTTCAGACGTCATATTGTTCTTCCTCCAACTTTTGGCCACACTCATGCTTCTTCATCTAAAAGATACCTTTGGGTTATACAAGCTTTTAGTCCATTAAGATTTGAAACTCTTATTCTTTTGGGGTGGTTTATCATGTGTGCTGTCTTTTGTGGTACCAATATTTATCCTACATCGGAATCTTTCCCTGCTCTACTCGTTGGAAATAGATCAGGACAATTGGTTTCTTTTACTGTTCCCTTATTGATATTATTTGCTGGTCGAAACAATTTCTTACAATGGTTAACTGGTTGGCCATTTTCCCGATTTGTGTTGTTCCATCGTTGGACTGCAAGAATCATATTTGCCATGTTGTTGGTTCATGTTGGTTCCAAAACTGTAACCATTAAAAAATTTGGCTCTTACCCTTCATATCTTAATCAAGATTATATGATATGGGGTGTTGTGGCTATGGTTGCTGCCGGATTCTTGATGGCACATTCTTGGCAATTTTTCAGAAATCCTAATTATGAACTTTTCTTAATTATCCATCATATTTTGGTCATTTTATTTATTGCTGGTGCTTGGATTCATGTTTCCAATCCTGATCTGCCACAAGCTTATATTGCTGCTGTTGCGGTTTGGGGATTTGATAAAGTGATTCGATTGGTTAGGATTGCTACATATGGTGTTAAAAGAGCAAACGTTGAACTTATTGCTAATGAAGTTTTGAAAGTTTCTATTCCGAGACCAAAATGGTGGAAACCATTCCCAGGTGCTTATGCATACATCTATATTCTCAAACCGACGTATTTCTGGCAGTCGCATCCATTTACCATGGTTGATTCAGTGACGGAAAATAACACCTTAACCTTTTATATCAAAGTTAAAGGAGGTATGACTCATGGACTTTACAAAGAATTACTGGCAAGACCAGGCCAATGTGGTTCTTTCAATGTTTTGGTTGAAGGTCCATATTCTAGTCCACACTCTGGTAGAAAATTTGATAATTTGATATTACTTAGTTCCGGTACTGGTATACCTGGTCTTTATTATGCTGCTCTTGATCTAATTAGAAGACATGATTCTTCCACCAAAAAGATTAAACTTTATTGGACCGTTCGTGATATTAAATCCATCAGATGGTTTATGGATGAATTTCTTGCCTTAAAGGGGTCAATAGTTGAACCAATTATTTATATCACCGGAGCACCTCCAAAAGAAGATCATCCGGTTTTGGAAAAATCTGACTCCTCAATATGTGATGAATCCAAATCTTTTGGACAAATGAAAGAATTTTTGAGCTTTATTGATTTTAGATATGGTCGACCAAATGCTTCCGAAATAGTATCGCAAGAGATTGCAGAATCAAATGGGTCGATTGCATTCATCACTTGTGGAACGCCTCATTTAGTGGATGATGCTAGAAACGCCATAGTCAGAGTTTTGGAGTTGAGTACTGGGAAGAGAATAGAATTGTTTGAAGACTTCCAAGAGTGGTAAAATTGGTAGCTTGGTGAGAGTTTCTTTTGCAGTTTATTATGTAGAAAGTTACACAAATAAATATATGGTTTTTTGCGTGTACCTAGTTCAAGAAAAAAAAAACAGAATGTGTAAACCATCAAGACATGAAAAAAAAAATTTTCACTAACCATTATCTCTTTTTCCTTTCACTTCACAAATTATCATACATCAAAAACTCACAACATTATCAAAATGGTATGTCAATAGACTTTTTTTTTATTCAAAAGTTGGAACAACATCCTCCTTGTATGTCACAATAGTCTCTTAATATCTTTTATAAGATAAAACAAAAGGTTATGTGCATCTAGGAGTGATGGTTTGTTGTTGTGCTAGTACCTTGTGGTGATGCGGCCGTCTTCGGTCTGTCCACAGGGGAAAACACGTTCAGTGTCATCACTCCTTTTTATGATGCACAGGCTGAGTATCGTTTTACATGATACTGTAGAGTATAAAAGTGAAAAATTGGGATTGGATTACGTTCGTTGAGATTAATTTTGAGAACCCTCCAATTTGGAAAACTAACTTTTTTACTCAATGACACAGCCTTCTTCTAGAAAAGTTGCTCCAGCTCCATTAGCTACTAAGTCCAAAGCTTCTGCCAGTCAAAAGAACCCATTGTTTGATGCCACCCCAAAGAACTTTGGTATTGGTCAATCTGTTCAACCAAAAAGAAACTTGTCCAGATTCGTTAAATGGCCAGGTTACGTCAGATTACAAAGACAAAAGAAAATCTTGTCTTTGAGATTGAAAGTCCCACCATCTATTGCCCAATTCTCCCAAACTTTGGACAAAAACACTGCTGCCCAAGCTTTCAAATTGTTCAACAAATACAGACCAGAAACCGTTGCTGAAAAGAAAGAAAGATTGACCAAAGAAGCCGCCGCTATTGCTGAAGGTAAATCCGCCAAGGATGCTTCTCCAAAACCAGTCGTTGTCAAATACGGTTTGAACCATGTTGTTTCCTTGATTGAAAACAAAAAGGCTAAATTGGTCTTGATTGCCAACGATGTCGACCCAATTGAATTGGTTGTCTTTTTGCCAGCTTTATGTAAGAAAATGGGTGTTCCATACGCCATTATCAAAGGTAAGGCTAGATTGGGAACTTTGGTTCACAAAAAGACCTCTGCTGTTGCTGCTTTAACTGAAGTTAACTCTGCTGATGAAGCCGAATTGTCCAAATTGGTTTCCACCATCAATGCTAACTTCATTGAAAAATACGAAGACAACAGAAGACACTGGGGTGGTGGTATCATGGGTTCCAAAGCCAATGATAAGATCGCTAAGAGAGCCAAGGCTGCCGCTGCTGCGGTCTCTACTGCTTAATTAGAGTAACCTTTTTAATTGTAGAGTGATATAGTTAACCGAATCCTTATTTCTTCTTCTTTTGTACATTAGTTTGTTTAGTTAATAATAACATTTAGTTCCATCTTTTGATCCATATGGTATTTGACTGCAAATTTGAGGATAGTAGATGTTTTTATTTTTTTTTTTTTTGTAATTTTATAGATTAGGGTTATAACCCTCAATCTTACAACTTGAACTTCACACGTCCATCTTTTTTCTTTCTCCTTACTACAGCCAAATTCTTCGCACTTTCACAGTGTGAACCAATGCCTGGGCCAACGAAAAAAAAATATTAGCGATTTTTTTTTTCACGTAGAGCAAGGTTACTATTACCACAGTATCGAATTATTTGTATGTGACAACGGGATAACATGTATAAGGAGGGGAGATATGACATTCTAATTGTTTAATGAAATGGAAACCAGGAAAACAGAGGATTATAATAAATGGAGAAGAGAGAGCATATGGAATATCAATTAAAGAGACCATGAAACCACGAATGGATTGAACAGGAAATATATTCATCAGAATATCAGTCGATGGTTTACCAATGGAAGTTATATCACCACCTTTGATTGTTGTTTGGGATATTAAAAGATCAATCAGTACTAACATCAATTAACCATCTTTAGTGAAAAATGGCTAAATCTAAGAACCATACCGCCCACAACCAAACCAAAAAGGCTCACAAGAACGGTATCAAAAAACCAAAGACCTACAAATACCCATCTTTGAAAGGTGTTGATGCTAAATTCAAGAGAAACCACAGATACGCTTTACACGGTACTCAAAAAGCTTTAGCTAAAGCCAGAGCTGAAAAATCCGCTTAAATTTGAAGTAAATAACGAAGGTAATAATAAAGATTTCTGAATTATTTTTTTGACTGTATCATATCATATGTTTCATATCATAAATTATTGTAACGATTTTAGAGAATTAAATGTTTACTTGATGAAGTTACAATTTATATATGGGGTTTTTTTATTAGGGTATTAATAAAAAGCTTTTAAATTAATAGTAAAAAGAAGGAATCGTTAAAGATCTTTTGGTAATATTAAGTCCTGTAGTAAAATTCTCTCATCTACTAAATTCGGTTACTATTCAATTGTGTTGCAAAAAAGAAAAAAAAAAAACCTAGACAACCAAATTTTATCTTTTTTGATTCAATGTCAAGTCTATTCCCTCAATCTATCTTCTAAATGTCTGACAATCCATCTGAAAACTATCGTGTTTATATCAAGAATCTCGATTATGAAACCAGTGAAGCTGATTTGAAGGAGTTATTCAAGAATCATGATCCGTAAGTTGAACATCCGATTTTTGTGGCTAATTTCAATCCACTTTTACTAACCTATGTTCTGTATCTTTTTTTTAAAAACAAGAATTTATGTTTTGATACCTAGTTATACAATCCATTTCAGTCGTAGTGGTAGACATAGACCGTTGGGGATCGCTTATGCTGGATTCAAAAATCAGGAACAACAAGAGGCTGTTATCAAGGAGTTTGATGGGTATGTTTTACAAAATAGAAAAATCACTGTCAAGAAACATTTACCGTATAACCCAAGTAATCGTCGGTTTTCTTTAACGAAAAAGAATAAATCAGACTTCTCAAAGAATGCTCCCGATCGTAGATCGATCTTTTCCAAAAGTGATAAATCCGTAAATGCGGCTCCTGACCCAATTGGCAGTGTTGATGCAGATAACGGTGTAGGTGGAAACAGTACACCTGTTGTGACAATAGTCAATAAACCCTTTGTATTACCAATTAATGAGAGTCCAGCAGCAGGTCAAGATAGAAAGAAATCGATGTCGAAATCAGAATTATCTACTGATACCATTCTTATTCCAAAGGCTCACGGTAAAGTAACTGATGCTATGTTAAGGGAATTTTTTAAAGATTATCATCCTACTCAGATTTATATTTTCCGAACCAGAAAGGCAAAGCTTAATCCTATTAGTCGTACCAGTTCATATGTTAGTGTCTTGGCCACGGTTGATTCCTCCCAGAATAAATTGCAGGATATAATTACACATTTGAAGGATCAGAAACTTAATGGGAAACATATCAGCATGAGGCCAGCCTTCAAGGCAAGGGTTGCCGAAGTCGAAAGCGCAGCTACAAAATTGGGTTCGTTAGAAGTTATTGAAGAGAATAGCTCACAAAATGACACTAACGATATTAATAATTATGATGATGCTACGAATGATGAAAATGTTAATTATAATGATGAGAATGAGAATGAGAATGAGCATGATAACGCTAATCTTGATGTCAATGATAAGCGTGAGAGTCCTGATTGTGTAAACCAATGTTCTGAAACACAAGATGAAATCAATAACTATTAAGTTGCATTATGTGTGTTCTATACCTTTCCGTTTAATTCTGCTATTTTCTTTTCCGTTTAAATTTTGCAATCCAATGCGCTACAATAAATACATACTTGTAGAACTGGCTTTTGTTTTTTTTTTAATTATATATATAAATGTGTATTAAAAAATAAAACAACTCGAAAACCCTAAAATATTTAATCATGCATTTCTTTTCTCCATCTTTTTTAAATCCCCTATATGTAAAATTTGTACAGTAAAGTTATATATTGTAGAAGAATTAGTGTTTAATTAAATAATTTATTCAGCGGTTTTTTGAGTACCACGTAACAAACCAGTTCTTCTAGCAGCAATTAAACCAGCCTTTTGACCGGAAACAGCACCTCTAGAAATAGTAGAAGCTTTACCAATATGTTGATGGTTACCACCACCATGAGGATGGTCGACTGGGTTCATAGCGACACCTCTGGTCTTTGGCCAAGAGTTTCTCTTAACCTTGTATTTGTGGAAGGCTCTACCAGCTTTCAATAATGGTTTATCGATTCTACCACCACCGGCAACAACACCAATGACACCTCTGGCATCAGAAGAGATGATCTTCTTAGCACCAGATGGCAATTTAACTCTGGTCTTGTTTTCATCTGGGTTGTGTCCAATAATGATAACATAGTTACCAGAAGTTCTACCCAATGCACCTCTGTCACCAACTTTTTCTTCAACATTGGAAACAATGGTACCTTCTGGACAAGCACCCAATGGTAAAATGTTACCAACATTCAAAGAGGCCTTTTTACCAGCGTAGATAAATTGACCAGTGTAGACACCTTCATTGGCAATAAAAGTTTCTTCTCTTAATTTGTATCTGTATGGATCACGGAAGGCAACTTTGGCCAATGGAGCACCTCTACCTGGATCGTGGATGATTTGTTTAACAACACCACGAATGTATCCATGACGTTCAGCATAATCCAAAGTTCTTAATTTGGCAGCACCTTTTCTTAATCTGGTGTGGGATGTGAAAATAGAACCAGCACCTTTTCTTTGGTTACGAATAACTCTACCTGTAAGAATAAAAATTGTTAGTAAATTTGAGCTTCCATATATAATTTCTTTGGTTCCAAGATAGACAGTTTAAACAAGTTGAAATGATTGTCTTGGAAGTGGCGAGTACAGTATTGTTGATATTGAATGTTTCCTAGTTTCATATTAAACATATTCATCCCATTTCACATATCAAATTTTGAACTCTTCTATTCGTTTTCCATCACCCTTTATTTCTCTCAAAATACATGATAATTCGATATATTCAATTCCAAATAATTAACTATCCATTCATTCGTTTATCTGTCTATCTTTGATTCTCATGTTGGTAGATGTATCACATACCCATTGTTTAGTGATTGTTATAGTACAAGGTATATGAAAAGTATTTCTAACAAAAATTTTTTTAACAGTTGAAAGTTTTTTTTTTTTTCACTAACCTCGATGGTGAGGGTGCGAGCGAGAGTGTTGGAGAGAGGCAGACAGTACCGCGAGAGTTGTTAGTAGCGTGTGCTGCATCGTTCATACAATTTGTATGGGAGTGCGCAATGGAGAAAAAAATTGTTAGTAAAGTGAGAAGTACACTATAGAAAATGGTTGGTATGCAGGAGAAAAAGGAATTTGTGGTATATGGTTGTAACCCTAATTCCAAATGTTTTGCACGTGATCATTGGTTGAGTGTTGGAATATAGTTTGCAGAAGAAACGACTAAATACCAATGCTTTTGCAGCATACAACTCAAGGTATTCACATATCTATGTTCTATAAACACTATGATTACGTTTCGTTTTGAAATTACCTAGAAGGAGGTATTGAATTGGGGTTATTGATTTGATCAGTTACCTTCAATATTGTCAGTTATTCAACTATTGGCTATACACAAGGTATATATTGAGGTCTATGCCTTGTAGTCTCTAAAATATCTCTTAGCTGTATCAACTAGATAATTTGCTTTAAAGAATTTTTGAGTTTTGATATTTTGTTGGCATGCTTGTCTATTTTTGCATCAAATTTGTAACTAATTATCCCCAAAAAGATGATATAACCACAAAAAACTCAATTAATGTTATGATAATCACCATGTAAGACACATTATATTCAAATCAATATAATATCAAATTGGAACATGCGTTAGAAGCCTCATATTCCTAGAGTCTATGATATATCTTCTATATTACACTTTTTTTTTGCAACCATTAATCAAACTAATAATGACAAATCTAATCATTTAGAACTTTGCACTTCTGTCACCAATCTTCCAATAATCCAAATGTCCTTTAAGGGATTCATTAAAACCCCGACATTGTTATCATTTTTCCAAATGTAATTATTACTATTGGTATGCCGTTTTCCGTGACTCTACTTACAGATAAGATTCAGTCACGTTCGCTTCCCTCGGTCTTTGTATTATTATCCAAACAACGAAAAAAAAAAAATAAACCGAGTGGATTATCGATGAGTAAGTAAGTCAGCACACACTTTATCATCACTTTCTCTAGAACCCACCAGAAGTTAATTCGAGAATATGCTAAGTGGTAGATGTTTTCATCATGATAATAAACTAAGGTTGATAAATCAAATACGAAGCGTTTCAAAATCAACACGATCAAATAAAAAGAAGAATACCAACAATGATCATCGCAAACAATACCCCAAGTTACTGGATAGATCAAAAGATATATTAGATACGCTAAGTTCTCCAGATTACATTAGAAAGGGAAAAGAAACGGCAGAGAAGACACGAAAGGGAATTCTATATGGACGTCTATCAGAACTACTTGATTCCAGAAAAGGAAATCATGAAAATGACCAGCATAATGATTCTTCATTATCAAATGGTAGAGTGAGGAAATACATCCCCAACCCCAAATTCACAGAATCATACAATTCTTCCAAACACATTTTGAAAAACCGTATCCATCAAATCCTCCCACTTAATAAAGAAGATATCCCACAATTAGCACACAATCTAGATCGAGCATTGTTTTCCCCTGGTATTCATTTTTTACAAGATCCAAGAACAAGGGTGTATAATTTCTCCCCCAGTTTGAAGCAAGTCATCAGTTATAAGGATTTCAATTTTGATGCCATACAAACATTCACACCGTCTTCCAAACATAAGGAATTATTGGAGTTGGCGCAAAAATACAAGATGCAATTTTATTCAAGTACGTCATCGATGACGGCGATGTTATCGAAATTCTATCATTTATTAAACAATTATAATCCTTTCAATGTGAAACGATTCGGTACGATTCCATTCACTGGGTTGAGTTATCATTTACCTGCCAGTATGATTTTACAACCACAGGGTGAATTTTTCGATGATTCAACAAAGACCAACAAAGCCATATATTCTATTGAATCGGATAAATCATGTGATTCGGAAATCATTTTAAGTGCAATGGGACATTGTATGGAAGTGTTGTTGACGAATCCAGAAGATGAATTTGTGAAATATCATAGAGATAATAAAGGTGACTTGCCCGATGTGGCGAAAAATGTATATAATTATGCATCATATGGGTCGTTTCTAATGAGATCACAATTGGATTGTTATGATGAAAGGTTACCAGGCAATGGAACCTTTGATTTGAAAACAAGAGCATCATGTAATATTCGATATAATTCAGGTGATGAAAGTAAAGTTTCTAATGATTATCAAATCTGGAAATTAAAGGGGGAGTATGAATCATACGAGAGGGAATTTAAAGATTTGATAAGAACAGGAACAATGATGAAATATTTATTCCAAGCAAGAATTGGACAAATGGATGGGATTTTCATAGCGTATCATAATATCAATTCGATATTTGGGTTCCAATATTTACCACTTGAAGAATTGGATAAAATATACTACAAGAATGATGATGATTTGAGTAATCATTATTTGAATGTGGGGGAATTGGATGAAAATAAATTGGTTGATAATTTACCTAGTCTCATTGGGGAAACCCAATTCAAAGTATCGATGGAAATGTGGCAGAAATTGTTAAGAATGCATATACTAAAGGATTTACAAAAAGAATATGGACAAGATTACAAACTAACACCATTCAGATTAGTAGTTACCAAATCAGAAAGCAAAAGGAGAGATACCACATTAACGGTATTTGTTGTTCCTATAAAGCCAGAAGATGTTGAAACCTTACAAGGATTTTCCGACAGATTCCCAAGCGATTTCAGATCGGACTTGACACCTGAACAAAGAACAAGAAACATTCAAAGTCATGCCAGTGAATTAAGACGATTTAATGAAAGATCAATAAGAGATGAGAAATTATTAGCATATAAAATATCCATGGATTCAAGTGAAATCGATAAGGTCCAACATGCTTATACTACATTGCCAACCACGAAATTTGACACTTGGGAATATTATTACAATATTGAAAAAGTACCCAATCCAAGTAAGGAACAATTTCTTAATGTTTTTGATTTGGCCATCACATCTTTGGCTCGTGGTACTGGGGAGAATGAAAAAGTTTCCAAGAGAGTTCGTATGTTGCATAAATATCATGAGATGTATGAACAGATAGGTGCTATTAGAAAGGCATCGTGGGAGAATGAAGAGAAAGATAAAAAGCAAGTTGTATATCATCCAAAGTACAAGTTTTAACCCAAAGCGTAGTGTATTGTAAATAATGTATATAGTAAATAAAAAAAAAACCGTTAAATCACTAATGACGTAACATACCGTAGTTGATTTCCTATTTGAGGATTGAGTGTAACAATACTATTACAGCTTGATAGTAGTAGTTGGTGTCAAAATATGACACAATATCCAGGGATAATATTCATGGATTATGCTAGATTACGTCGATGGATGTGAAAACAGTCCCGCCCAAATTAAAAAAATATTAAGCGGTGATTTTTTTTTTTTATTTTTGCACACGCAGAGTTTGTTACCAATGCAAATGAAATAAAAAAAATAGTGGTGGGACAAGACGAGGGAGAGGCCGAGGCGGGACATATTTTATAGTGGGGCGAGGAGAGAGAGGGAGAGGGAGATGACCCATCTTGTTGGGTTGAAAGAGAGGAGTAAATAGCGGGAGTTGTTGAATTACAACGGTGACATTTTCCCCCTCCATCCTATGAGTCAAATAAATCTCTTATGAGTCAAATCCTTCTGTTGGTTCCGTTGATCCTATGATAAGAATACGAATGCATGCAACAATCGGAGTTTTTTCTTCTTTTTTTTTTTTTTGCCAACAACATCCTTGGATCCGAGGAGGAAGTTCAAACTAACGTGAATTTAGAAATTAGGTAATGGTGGATTCAGAGATGATTCAATAGTGCGTATCAATCCTGAACTATCTTTCAAGGGGGGAAAGTCCGACGGAAATGACCACCCATAATATACATAGACACATTTACGAACATTAACATCATTCCCATCCACGTAATCAGAAAATCAAGAAAAAAAAAAGTGTGAGTGTATGAGCCAGTGCCGTGCCACCACGTTGTTTGGCATGCCCCCGTGCGCCCAACTTGGTTATTTTTCTCGTTCCGTCTGTCCACTTCTCGCCTGCCCGAAAAAAAACAAAAAAAAAAAATTGTCTCACTTTTTCTTTTTGCTGGTTTGTGTCACTGATAGTGGGACGCGCACTGACGGAGACACGCACACACGGAGGAAGAGAGGGTCATAATTTTTCAAACATTTTTCTTCGGCACATTACGTTGTTTTTACAGTTTATCCTAATTGGGAAACGAAGGAATTTCGGATTATTTTTCCCGTCGGTTCATTTCATTTCACATTCATTGTTTCGTTTTTTTTTTTTTTTTTTTGGCTTGCGTTTGGTGATGGATCATGTGGACAGACACATAACGTAGGCAGTGGAAAAAGAAACGAAGCGGTTCACCATATTCTATACAAGCATTCCACTTTTCCATACGGAAAAATGCACACATCATCCACTGTTTATGAAAATGATGATCGTCATCTATTTGTTGTTGAGTTTGAAATGTGAACGCCACTTGAAGAATCTTTCTTGTCTAGATTAAAGTTAAGCCAATATTACAATGCTATGGAAATGTAAAGAAGAAAGATCCAGATCGCCTCCATCCCTTTCGGTTAGGCTTTTTTTTTTTTTATCTCTCTCCTTTTCTTTTTAATTTTTTGGCTTTGTGTGGCTCGTATCTTCGGAATAATTTGAGTCGTGCACCAAATAACAGAGAAAAAGGAAAAATAAGAATGTGCAAGTTATCTCATCCCCTCCTTCCCAATTAGGAAGTAGATTGCAAAAAAATAATCTAAAATAATCCTGCGTCGTAACCTGCAAATATTAAGATTCCGTTGGCGCTCACCCGACGATGACAGCATCAGCTGGATGAGTAACAAACAACAGCACAGGCAAAAAAACAAAGAAAAAAAAATTCAGTAGGCTATTAATCTTTAATCTTTATGTAACATATAATAGTATAATATATAACTAATAACCCACCAAGACATTTTTTTCTTTTCTATCTTCTACTTTTTTTTATTTATTCTTCATTTATCAATAGAATATTCCCCACTACAAGCAAGTTGTTTAAGATTAATCTACAAACAACCTTACATATATCATACAGACTATGACTAATAATCACAAAGTGACATTTGAATTTTTTGACACCATTAGTAATTCAATGCAACAATCTCACCGAAACGCGAATAACAAGCAACAACAGCTTCAACAACAACTCCCGCCATTATCTACCATCACCAACACAGACTATGAATATGGCACCAGTCCAAACAGTCCCGTTCCTACATCCTTGAAATTCATCAACTCATCATCCTCATTAAACTCCTTATTTGATAATGCTCCTCCATACAACAGATCAGCTTCCACGGCAACCATCACTCCCGTATTATCCAGAAATGATTCCAATTTATTCAAAAATAACTTCACCTTAGCCCAACCTTCATCCCATCCAACTATTCAAGAATTAGAATTCACCAAAACCATCGATTCAAAATTATTAAAACATTCTCAACAACAACAAGAACGTACACAGAAGTTGATTGTTGTTTTGGTTGGATTACCAGCCAGTGGGAAATCCACCGTTTGTAAACAACTAGAAACTTTTATCAACACTTCCACTCCTTATAAATCCAAGATTTACAATGCTGGTGATGTTAGAAGAAGAACATCATGCAGTGAATTCAACGATGCCAAATTCTTCGATCCAAATAACGAACAAGGTAAAAAGGATCGTGAATTATATGCCACCATCACTGTCAATAACCTAATCAACGATTTAAACAACACCAACTGTAATGATGATGAATCAGTCGATGTTGGATTTTTAGATGCTACCAACACCACATTAGAAAGAAGAAAAAGAATGATCAATACCTTACATTCAAACGTCCCACATGGGAAAATTATCATTTTGGATGTTCAATGCAATGATGATAAATTATTGAATTATAACATTAGTTGTAAATCAAACAATAACGATTATAAAGATAAAGATTACACAGTGGCAATTCAAGATTTCAAACAAAGATCAATGAATTATAAGAAAATTTATCAACCTGTAACCAAGCAAGAATTGGAAAATTATGGTGGTAAGGTTGATATGTATATTAAATGTATTAATGCTGGTCAAACATTTGAATTTACCAACGTTAACCATAACGAACAAGAACACAAGGATAAAGTGGAAGAAGAATGTCCTTGGTATGACATATTATCTAGTTTTAAAGATAACTATTATGAATTGGAAGGTAAACGATATTTGGAAAAAGTTAACGAATGGTATAAAATGGATTAGGAGAATTAGAGGAATTTTTTTTTTATTTTGAAATATTAATTGTATTTATGGTTTTATTATTATAGGGTTGGGTTTTTATTAATTGGTTTTTGTTCTTTTTTTTTTTTTGTTAAATATAGATATATAGAGAGAGTTTTATAGAGAATGGTTTTATTAATTACAAATAGATATAGATATCAAATTGTATTCTAATAATTACTTCCACCACCTCTTAATCCAGGAATGACTCTTGAAGATGAACCACCACCACGATTATTTCCAAAATCTCTAAGACCAGGCACTCCATAACTACTTCCACCAACACCAATCCCACTTCCACTCATACCCGAGTTTTGATTCGTTGTAGCGTTATTATTATTCACCACAGCAGCATTCTTTGGATCTTCCATGACAGCATTAACATTGTTATTAACGGTATAATACCATGCTCCAGTTTTATCATCGGTATAAACAGCATCTTTCCATGCCATAGTATCGTTGGGTCTACCACGAGACCAAAATCTAGCAGTTTTATCCGATCCGGCAGTACATAATAAATGCCCCATTGGATGATATTCCAATGCATGGATGGCCTTTTCATGAGCATATGGTATTTTTTGAATAGCATCGACAGTGTTGGTGGTGGTCATGTTGGAGTTATTGCTGTTGTTGTTTCTCTTGGGTATGGATTCATTGGAATCAGGAATATATGAATCCAATAAGAAATTACTTATAGAACCATTATACGCTGCCGTAGTAACCATCGATGCATGGATTGGATGCCATGCAACACATGATAAATCAGTTTCGGAATCTCTAATCACCAACATATCTTTCATGGTTCGAATATCAAATATTCTACAACTTCTATCCCTCGATACCGATGCCAACAACCTCGCAGTCCCTGCAGGTTGAAATCTTGTTTTATTCACCGTGTGTTTGAAACCATGTAATGTAGAAATACAGCTCGATTGTCTTGGATCCCATAATTTAATCAAATTATCCTTGGACCCACTAACAATCAACCCCAAATCGGGATGCCAATCACAACTTTTAACTTCCCAATTATGGCCTTTCAACACTCTTTCTTCCTTCCCATTATTAAAATTCCAAATCTTCAAAATCGAATCATCGCCACACGTTAAGAATTTCGAATCATTAGGTGAGAATGCAATATCTCTAATCCCATTAGCATGGGCATTTATATTATTAACATTATTGAAATTGGGTTGCCAATATTTCACCACCCCATTTTGATCGCCACTCAATAACCATTCATCATGATTACTGTATTTCATAGCCAATATCGCACTTTCATGAGCTTGCATAATGGTTTCAAAATTGAAAGTCATCCCATTCCACAATGTCAATTCCCCCGAATGCGAGGCAACCACCAATCTTCTCCCCTCGGGGGTCCATTTCACGGTATTTATGGTATGTTTGACTTTATTCGATGATAAATGGACAAATTTCGATTGAATATCCAACACACCCAAATTATTCTTGTTATTTCTTCGATTCAAATTATAACTCGATCCATAGGCCAATGATGGTAATAAATCAATCAAATATGACGATTCAGGTCGTATTTTCCCAATGGGCTGTTGGGCAAAACTGGTCAACCCCAAGGACTTTTCAATATACCATCGGCCCATATTGTTCCCATGGTCGGTTATTCTACGAAATGCTTGCTTTTTATCCTGACTTGCCAATTGTTGCTCAAGGTTTTGTTGATAGGCTAGATATTTCTCTTGCAGTTTGGGGTCTCGTGGTTTATTGATACGTCCATTAGACACATGTTGACGGTTGTTCATCCCATTGTTATTATTACTACCGTTATGATGATGATTGTTATTGTTCCTTCTATACATGGTTTATTGATGGGGGATACTGGTTTTTGTTGTCTATTGTTGTGCAACAGTTCATGATAAACTCGAAAATTTTTTTCTGTTAGAGTACTTATTAACAGAGAAATACTATGGAAAAAATTTATCACATGAGTATATTCACGTGACTAAAATTTTTATATTATTCCTGTTAATATCTTAGTAATTATGTAGAGCACGTTGGTTAAGTTTGTAGATTCTAGAATTCTTAATAGCTTATTATTTTACTAATACCTAAACTTACTGCTGTGAGGGCGGGGGCTATTGTTTTCAGGATCCACAGTTTTTGCATGGTAATTGCATGATAAATCTTACGTCTTATTTTTTTTTTCTCTTTCTCTCCTCCTGTGGATTACAACCCACATGTGTGATTCTTGGTAATATATAAATCATACAATTTACACCACCTTTAATACCTATATCTATTCCCACAATAACAACACACTAACCATGGTTAAATTTTTTTTCCACGACAACAAGGACACCCTCGAAAATTTCACCGAAGATCACAACTCTGGCGAACCAGTCAGTTTTGCCCAACTCGAAGAAATTGGAGTAATTTACAAATACATCACCAGTCAAAAAGAATTGGACGAATTAGCCAACCAAAGAGAGTATAAAAACCGTGATGTGGTTAATTTAAACCTAGCAGCGTTCAACAACGACATCGATGCGTATAATGCCAAGATGCAACAATTCTACAAGGAACATTATCATGAAGATGAAGAAATCAGATATATTGTTGAAGGTGAAGGGTATTTTGATGTTAGAGACAAGCAAGACCGTTGGATTAGAGCTAAATTGAATAAATTTGACTTGTTGATCTTGCCTGCTGGTATTTATCATAGATTCACATTGACTGATGAATTGAAACAAGTCACTGCTGTTAGATTGTTTAAAGATGAACCCAAATGGGAAGCTATTAATAGAGATACTGGTAGAAATACTGCCGCTCGTCAAGAATATGCAAAAAGTATTGCCGTGTAAAGTGACCCAAGGCAGATGAAAGATATATAATTTATGTTTATTTATTACAGAAAAAAAAAAATACACATATATGTGATTGATCATCTTGTAGTCTCTCATCCTTTAACAATCTTGATCTTGTTTGAAGTTATCCAACTCTCCAATTTCTTTCGGTTATCTATCAACTCTTTATCCAATTTCTCCCTCTCAGATTTCAACTGAGTGATCTCAGTGTTTAAAATTTTAATAACATCATCAATGGATTTTTCCACCAACACTCCACCAATCATTTTAAAACATTTCCTACCGGATCTCTTTTCAGGTGCTATGGAACTCAAGGATTGGTCAACTATGAGATGTTCTTGTAATTGTGAAGATATGGTGGATAATTGAGATTCCAATTCTGCTATGATCTCTTGTGATTTGTTATATTCTTGTTGTAAAATTTGAGATTTCTTCTCATCAGTTATAGTATCTGACATGGTAGAAATAGACCAGCTGTGTGTGTGTGTAGGTTATACTTGGTGGTGTTGATAATTGTCTGGATTTTTCTACAATCGATTTTTTTTTTTTTTTTTTTTTTTTTTTTTTTTTTTTTTTTTTTTTTTTCACTTCGTAGTAACTTACTGGGCATGACAGAACATGTCTTTGTATTATTAGATAATCTACAAACTAAAACAATTAAACAACTTCTTAAACTACTCTTCTTCATCTTCACCAGTTGTAGGAATTTTATTCAAATTACTCAACAATTCCGTCAATTTCTTAGCACCAGTTTCAAAATATTCCTTTTGAGCACTAACCAAAACCTTCAACAAGTCGATATTTTTCGAAGGTTTCAAAAGCTTCTTCATTTCCAAAACAGCAATTTCAGTAGCACTTACAAATTCATCTTCTTTATTGATCAATTCTTCATTTTCTGGATCAGCTTTCTCATATTTATTCCTTAATATATCAAACTCACTCCTGGTGGAATAAACAGTCTTACGTAATTCATTAACCTTAATAAAACTTTCATTTAAAATCTTAACCAATTCACTATTCAATTGTGTCATGATTTGCTTGTCTTGATCTAATCTGACAATGGCAATTTCTTGATATGTGGATGATACTTGTAATAATGCAAATGATAATGGGTTTTCCGAAGTTTTCAATTCTTCACTGTTTTTCAAACACACTTCGGCCAAATGTCCATATAACGTTTTAGGTAATTGAGGAGATGTTGGTTGGATTTTAACTACATCATCATCGTGCACTTCATCCTTCACATCTTCCCCTTCCTTGTTAGTATCTTGTCCTAATAAAACTTTTTCTAATTCTTGAGGAGACGAGACGTTTTTCAATTGATTGAATTTCTGTCCAATTATCCCACCAACATTAGCATCTTTCAATTTATTAATGGCGTAATTACCAGGTGGATAATCATAACTGATATTACCATAAGTTTCATTAGTGGAATGGATCAAATCGGTGTATAATTTCAACAACAAGTCACAATTAGCTTCTAATTGTAAATAATCCTGTGGTAATTCACTAATTTCAATATCAGAGTTACCGTTGTTGTTGTTAGCTAATTGTTCTAAATGTTTGAGTTGGTCAGAAATCAATTGGGAAGTTTTGGAAGTATATGGTTGAATAGATTTACTCAATTGATCACCTGTTTTGGAAAATGATTCCTTGACTTGATCAACGGTCGGTAAGGATTCTTGAATAGATTTGAAATCAAATGATGGGAATTTGAATGACATGGTGGCTTTTGCTCTTTAACTTGTGTGTGTGTGTGTGTAACTAAATGAAAGATGGGAATCATTTAAGTGTTGGATTTTTCTTAGTTTGTTCTATTTTTTTTCTATGTCTTATGAGTGAATGGGTGGGTGGGTGTGTGCGTTGGCAAATAAGTATTTTTAGAATTACGAGGTTGTGATAATCATCAATGAACATCGAGAGATAAGTAGATATAGATATGTTGCTGATAATGATTATTCCTGTTCAAAAGGATGAGTAAAGAGAAAAAGGGTGAAGCTTTGAATACCGTACTCGATAAGTACTATTTTCAGTGGAATAACTATAGTTATAAGTAATAAATTGATATTGGTCGGTTTTACGACATCAAAATGTCGTACTGTTGTTTAATGCCGTACAACCGACTCTCATTCCATCTCAGCGACATTTAAAAAAATAAAACATACATATACTGAACTTATTACTACATCAACCAGGCAACCACTTAAGCCAATGCCAGAGACCACAACGACACAACATTACAAAAAGCAGGCATCATATCAAGACAAACGATACACCACAAACAAGGGCCACCTAATAGAACCAATCATAAGACATCGTATCCAAGATTCAATATTCTATCGACAACATCTATACCTCACCAACGAGTCCACCATATTACCCATAATCATCCAACATGTTAAATACATAGGAGGTACTGATTCATCCAATCGTCCAAGCATTTTCATATCGTGTTTATTCCGAATGTTGGAACTAGAACCATCGAGGGAGATCATAGACACATACTTGACACAATTGAATTTCAATGAATTTAAATATCTAACGGCGTTGACTTTGATATATATTCGAATGACATACAAAGGTGAAGATGTGTATAGGATATTTGATGGATATTGGCAAGATTTTAGAAAGGTTCGAATTCATTTGAAAAATCCTGTGTTTGATTCCAATGGGATGGCGCAAAGGTATAGGATATCACATATGGATGAATGGGTGGATGAATTATTGAATAACGATAGGGTGATTGATTTGATCATGCCGAGATTGGTCCCGAGGATTACGTTAGTTGAACGGGGTTTAATTGGTCCCAGGAAATATTATGCGGATCAAGAAGAGCAAGAGGGAAAGAAGGAGGAAGGCGATGATGAAGATAGTGATGAATATGTTAGTGATAGTGATTGAATAGAATTCATCTGTTCAAATATACGAAGTTTCATGATAACGGGAGTAACTTATCGTTGGCAGAAGGTAAACCCTTGGATGATTTTGTTACAATTGAGACAAACCCCTCCCCTCCCAGCTTGGGATCTTTAATCTCTTTGAAACTCTTACTGAATACAACACTTCTTATATTTACTCTTATACTTACTTCTACTCTTATTTATCGTATTGATTTTTGATTTTTCAAAAATTTCAATTCCAATAGCAATCTTTCAACCGACCACAATATTCACAGCAAAAAAAAAAAAAAAGCTATGACGTACGGCCAATTTCATCTTCTTCGTCAATCAACAACTTTTTAGACAACCCGATCAACAAACGACTTATTCACACATGCAATAATGGCAATAACGAACCTATTAGAAGCTCAAGACACCCATTCAGAAGCAAGTTTACATCATGTCTCCAAAACAAAAATCATTTTCATCGTGGGGTTATTCCTCGTTTCATTAGCATCGTTTGTTTTCCAAACTGAATTCACTTCACAAGCTTATAAATTGAAATTTCTGGAACCTGTGGTGCTTTTATTAGTCACCCATGGATCATGGTGGTTATTATGGCCCTTACAGATCATATCTATTTCCATATGGAGAACTTTTGATAAATTGAAAAAATCCAAAAAACTGATCAATGTTGGTTATAATAGTAATCCTACTGGATCTGGTATTCAGTATCAGAGATTAAGTTCCACTTCTGGATTATTAACCAATGAGGAACCACAATCACAACAACCACCGACAGAACAATTACAAGTCCCATTAGAACATGTTGATTATTTTATTTATTTCAAAAAATGCATAGTTAAACAGTTCCACAACGTCTATCATACTTCTATATTGATATATCAATCCAACGTCAAAGGAGATAGATCCACCACGCATTTGAATCAAATCATCGATGAAAGTCCCCATATTTCCAACTCAAGTTCCATATTCGATTGTATTAAATCCTTGGTATCCACACCTTCAATTAAATATGTCATATGGAAAGCATTGTTAGTTACTATAGTATTAACCGTGGCTGGATTTACATGGTATGGAGCAATGTCCATGACTTATGCAGCCGATGTGACTGCTATTTATAATTGTTCGGCATTTACCGCTTATGCATTTGCTATACCCCTATTGAATGAACGGTTTTCCTGGTTGAAAGCAAGTTCTGTTATCATCGCCATAATGGGGGTGTTTATTGTTGCATATTCTGGTGACGACAACAACAATGAAAAATCAACAGACAATGATAACGACGCCGAGCCATATCCTTATAGATTTTGGGGGAATTTGATTATTTTAATCGGAGCAGTTCTTTATGGATATTATGAAGTCTTGTATAAGAAATACCTCTGCATTCCTGCTCATTTATCCAAAATTATAACCCCCAGAAGACAACTGACATTTGCTAATTTCATTATGGGTTTTTTTGGATTTTTCACATTCAGCATGGTTTTAATTGGCATTCTCCTCGTTGAACTATTCCATATACATCATTTCAACTTATTCGATTATGGTGAACATACAAGAACCATCTGGCTCTACATATCAGGATCAATATTGAGTAATTTATTATTCAGTGCTTCGTTTTTATCATTAATGGCATTGACCAGTCCAGTATTGTCTTCAGTGAGTTCCCTATTGACGATATTCTTGATTGGGGTAGTTGAATGGTGGATATTTGGGAATAAATTGGGGTTGCAACAACTTTTGGGTGATTTATTGGTTGTTATTGGATTCGTCATGTTGACGATTGCTTCATGGCAAGAAATCAGTGAAGGTAATGAAGATGATGAAGTTGAAGCCGTGAGTACTTATTCATTTGCCCTAAGTACGGAAGACAATCGTTAAGACTAGAGTGGTGGTTTGATTTTTATTTTTTTTTTTGCATTCTGTAAGTTCTAGAAAGAGTATTTTTTTAATTCTTGTACTATATTATCAATCATTAGACAATATTCTATGTTATAAACTCCAATTGTAGATAGCAAGTTGATTTATTATTTGATGGAGGGGCATACCGAGGGGCAACGGGGAATTCATCGGATGGAAGCCGGTGAATCAAATTTCAAGGGGCGGGGAGAGAGTGAAGATATAATTATCAGCATCACACGACACAGGTCATTTCCATCGTCATTAGCTAGAAAAGGGGGGTGGGGATGGGACTTGCTTTTCGAAAATTTCCATAATAGACATGATGATCATTAACTTCGCAATTCCAAAACAATTTCATATATGTGTGAGAGGATGAGCACATCTCCCAACATCTAGACCATTGGAATAGACCAACTCAATTCACCACATGGGTTTTTCATCAAATAAATACAAAAGCAATAGATAAATTGAGAAAGAGAGTGGCTAATAGTCAATTAATGCCGAGGATCAATTCCAGAGTTGCACAGCCAATAATGTTTTAATTACGGGTGCAAAAAAAAAAAAAAATAAATAATAAACACATATACGAGACGTTGAAAATATTCTTAACCTCACACGATCTCATTAATTTAGTTTGTATTCCATTGTGTATACTCATGCGATGTAATAATAATAGAGATCCTCCAACGTGTGGTGGTAAGAATATAATATGGTGTGATATGATCTCATAAAAACAAGGTAAATTCTATATTGAGTAATTGCCCACGAGACCATTAACGATAAACTGCAACACGTTTTTCTTATTAAATTATTTTAGATTTTTAGTTTGTCAAAGCCTGGATTTGCGACAATACAACATCATAACCCTCTCTGTCTTTGTTATCCATTCTGTGATTGTATTTTTGAGGCTATTGTGATGCACAAAATATGGGTATCTGCACGTACTGTGCATATTTTTATTACATCGTGCATAAAGAGTCAATTTCAAACGCAAGTGGTAACAGACGAGACGCTAACAATGAAGACAACGTGGGCCCTCCTGCTTTCCCCCCTCACACATTTTGCAGTTGCAATTTAATTTCTTTTCCAATACAAGGCGGCACGACGGCGAGAGAGAAAGGAAATAACATGTGCAATGATTTAATTTGGAATACACCCATATTGGATTTGCATGTATTGTCAGGAAAACGTGCTCAACCCGTATTCTTCACAAAGGATAGCAAGCGAAGGGGCAAGACATCAGACTTGAATCGGTTAATCATCTTGCTTTTGATTTCCTTTTGTTTTTTTTTTTAAATATATCATTATTCTTGCAGAATTAGGAAAGGCTGAATGGGGCGGAACCCGGAGGGCGATGGACTAATGAACCGATAACAAGAAAAAAAAATAAACTACTATAAACGAATTCTGGGCTAGATTTTGACAAGAACACAACACGAAGAGTTATTTGATATTCCAGCCAGGTATTCATTCTGAAATGAACCAGCGGAAATATGGGTGGGACAAAAGTTGTATTCCCTTTTGTATTATACTTGGCACGTTTTTATTTTTCTTGGTAATCTTTGCAGTATTTTGAGTAAGACCTCGTGTGCACCCAAAAATAGACACCGTAGTAAAGGTGGTTGTAATCAAGAGACAATTGTATCTGATGACTGGAAGAATAATAATAATTACCAATTGTCATACGAGTAAGAAACGTAGGGGGGTTGTTGATTGTATAGAACTAAAAGAAAATAAAATAGAAAATGATTAAAAAGTAAGTACGGGAGAGGTTTGAAGTAAAGGTGAGGGGAGGATAAACGGAATTTGGATTCTCATGAAATTGTATAGACAGAAAACTACGACCAGGCATTGATCTCTTTCATTCATGCTTTATTTCTTTTTGTTTAGGAAGTATATGGTGATGTGTAATAGAGATAAATGAGCGGTGTCAATTCGGGAGCCCCGTGTTCAGATATATGTATCATGTATGTGATAGGGGTAGTATTGTCTTGTGGATTGGAATTGAGACACTAAAAAATTCTAAAATATTGTAAGGCAATGTTACAAAATAAGACAAAGAGAAGGAAAGATGGAGATAGTTAATATGAGAGAGAGCCACGTTTTCGATGATCTGAAAATGTTAGTCGTGTGTTTGGTGTCAAAAAAAGCGAAAAATTGCATTTGCACCAATTGGTAGCCCCCTCCCAAAAAAAGAAATGGCCAGAAAGAAAGAAAGGCACACGTGGGATCTCTGCATGGCCACAATAAACTGTTATGCAGATCAACCACAAAACACTACAATTATATTTGAACCTATTCAAAACATAAACACTCGCGCTCCCATTATCCACACCCACCACCAATGGTTGCAAAATACTCACCTTCTTATTACCAACTTCTCTTCAATCACTCTCTTTTTTTTAAGTTAGATTTTGACATACCAAGAAAAACCATGCTGCTGCAACCGATATATACCAAGAAAAGTTCATTTCATGTAAGAGAAGGGGGAATAAACGAAAAGATTGTTTAGAAAAAAATAAATGGGTAAGAAATTGTGCTGATGAAACAAACACATCCTTCTTTAGTTTGGATATTCAAAAAAAATTCTTGGAATCAAAGAAACTACATTTCCCATGTTGATTCTCCCCCTTGCTTCTCCTCTCCTCTTCTGTTTTGGCTTGGCTTGGGCTGGGACTGGGTTCTCCGTTTCGCTCCCCGGTTGGTGGTGATTAACTATTAGCCTTTAGGGACAAGAAAAATATATCCATTCCATCACGAATAAACTTAAAAAAATATTCTTTCTACAACGTTGCCCTGACAAGAGATTTCTCATGAATTTCATTTCATCATTTAGCGAATTCTGTATAAGGTTTTCTTTCTTATTTGACTAATCTATTAATTAGTCTCTGTATGTAAGTGCATACAACACTAATGACGAAATGCCAGAATGGTTTGACTTTTTTTCCGATTTTATTTTTATTCCACTACGGATGAATACTTAACCTAGCTATCCCCAATGCCTTTATTAATAATCAATGTCTTACTCTAGGTATATGTTATCAAGTATAGGAAACTTAAAAAAGAAACACACCGATTCTCAATCAAGTCTCCCAACCATGTTAGATTAAAACCTAGTAATGTAACAACGATAAGCCCACGTCCATTGTCTCTCTTTAATTTTGTTTCTCTAGACTTTCTCCAAACTATACCATATTGCAAGTGAAATAGGGAGTAATGGTAGTATTGTAACGACACAGAGAGAGATCAATCAGCCAGAGAAGAATTGCCCCATAATGTTTTTCTTTTTTTTTTGTCTTCGCCGAAAACCAAACACACCATTATGGCCCCGATGGTTCCAGTAAAGTAATTTCGTAAAACCATAATAGTGGGTGTTAACCTTCCTTCCCCCCATGTGGTGTGTAGGTAATAACTAATATATTGGTAATTTCAGCTAAGCTAACGAAATCTTAAAAGGCGTACGATTAATAAACCATAAAAACGGATATTCTGATACGGCATTAAATTTAATTTAAAAAATTCCCAATGGGCAGTGTAAACTAATACTACTGTTACCGTTAATGCAGAAGTAATTTATTCATTTGGTACACATGGGGTCTCATGTCCCAAATTATAATGGAAAACAAAAATAACAATAGAAAACTATAACCTCACTTTATTTCGTTGAGTTTCTTTTTTGATGGTTAAGCAGTTGGGGTTTTTCTTTTTCTAAGGCAATTACAACATTGCTCTTTCATTGTAACATTCCATGGATGTGTTCTCCTTCCAAGAAAATACCTCTTCATCTTTCTCCTGAAGGGTCTTGTTCTACAATAAGTTTCTTGTCGTGGTGTATCATAGACGTCGATTCCCACACAAAAAAGCCAACAACTTCAAAAGAGATTCAAATATATAATTCGTGTCAAAGGGAGCCGGAAGATTCATTACTTTTTTCCAACCTTAACTTAGTTCCATTTGCATGAACTGCATGAACTGCATAGACTACATTGGTATTGTTAAATTTTAGTACAAAAATAATTTCATAACCCATAGTGTAGCACAAAAACTAATATAATTACACAAAGATGGAATTATCAGCCAAAGAAGAAAAAAAAAAATGTTTGAGGCATAATTTTGGGATTATCCTTCAATTTTTATTTTTGCTAATTTACACTTACAATATCTCTCTCTCTCTCTCTCTCTCATTTACTATCACATCCCACCTGGCTTACCCGTTTTCAAAATATATAAATAAACCTCACATTCTCCCTATTTTCATTTCCCAGATCTTTACCTATTCTTTTTTTTTTTTTTTCTTATTCCTTTCTTTCTCTTTTCTTCATCAGATATTCATTGGTCTTTTCTAGTTCACATATACTATTATCCCGCCCCACACATGTCTGCTCAAGAAATTCACACCCACGAAGTGTCCCAAAGTGGTGGTAAGACTGCCTTCAAGGATTATTTAGGTAAATTCGCCGATGTTGAAGATCCATTGGAAAGAAGAAGATTGGCCTTGGAAGAAATCGATAAAGCCGGATTCGGTTGGACCCAATTGAAAATGATTATGATTGCCGGGGTTGGTTTCATGACCGATTCTTACGATATCTTCGCCATTAACTTGTCTGTCAACATGTTGCAATACGTCTACTGGAATGGTACCATTCCTGATTCCACCAACACTTTGATCAAAGTCTCCACTTCTGTTGGTACCGTCATTGGTCAAGTCACCTTTGGTGCCTTTGCCGATAAGGTTGGCCGTAAAAAGATTTACGGTTTGGAATTGATTATTATGATTTTCGCTACTGTTTTCCAATGTACCCTTGGTCAATCCCCTGCTGTTAGTTTTGTTGCCATCTTCTCCACCATGAGAATCTTGATGGGTATTGGTATTGGTGGCGATTACCCATTGTCTTCTATTATTTCTTCCGAATTCTCCACCACCAAATGGAGAGGTGCCATCATGGCTGCCGTGTTCTCCAACCAAGGTTTGGGTCAAGTTTTCGCCGGTATCGTTGCCATGATTTGTGTTGCTGGTTACAAGGATGATTTGATCGTTGCTAAGACCGGTACCGAATGTGTTGGTAAATGTAGAAAAGCTGCCGATCAAATGTGGAGAATCATTATTGGTTTCGGTTGTGTCCCAGGTGTCATTGCCTTGTACTACAGATTGACCATTGCTGAATCCCCAAGATATGCCCTTGATGTCAACGATGTTGAAGGTTTGGAAAAAGTTGCTGACGCCGAAGCCGTCATTGATGTCCATGCCCAAGACATTGCCCCACCAAAGGCTTCTTTCAAAGATTTCATCCACCATTTCGGTCAATGGAGATACGGTAAGATCTTGTTGGGAACTGCCGGATCTTGGTTCATGTTGGATGTTGCTTACTATGGTTTAGGTTTGAACACCACCACCATTTTGCAAGCCATTGGTTATGCTGGTCAAAGTAACGTCTACGAAAAATTGTACAACTCCGCTGCTGGTAACTTGATTTTGGTTTGTGCTGGTTCCTTGCCAGGTTACTGGTTCAGTGTTGCCACTGTTGATACCGTTGGTAGAAAACCAATTCAATTGATGGGTTTCGTCATCTTGACCATCATCTTGTGTATCATGGGTTTCGCCTACCACAAGGTTGGTGACAATGGTTTGTTAGCCTTGTTCGTGCTCGCGCAGTTCTTTGAGAATTTCGGTCCAAATACCACCACTTTCATTGTTCCAGGTGAATGTTTCCCAACCAGATACAGATCTACTGCCCACGGTTTGTCTGCTGCTTCCGGTAAAGTGGGTGCCATTATTGCCCAAACTTGTATTGGTACCTTGGTCAACCACAATTGTCCTAAAGACAAGAAGAACTGTTACTTGCCTCACGTCTTGGAAATTTTCGCTCTTTTCATGTTGCTCGGTATCTTTACCACTTTGTTGATTCCAGAAACCAAACGTAGAACTTTGGAAGAAATTTCTGAAACTTGTCATGGTGAAATCGACACCACCAAGCTCGGTGCTGATAGATACCAAAAGGATGAACAACCATACGATTCCGAAGAAAAAATCTAGTTCTTATAATCTTTTATAAATTTTTCAATCTAACCCTCCCGTTTTGTTTAATATAAATTATTTAGTGTAATAATCAATCTAGTTGTAGAAACGAACCGCTCTTGTATCTTCAGATTGTGTGTTTGTATTTATGACGTATCCGATATTAATGATCATCATCACTGGCCTCATCTCTAGAAGAATAACCTACATATCAAACCAAGAAATGATTAAGCAGTAAGCCGTTTGGTAGTGGGTGACGTGGGAAAAAGAGATACACAATCTACAATCGTACGTAATAGTTCTAAAACAAATAAATAAATGTATTGTATATATTAAGATAATATAGCTGAATGCTAGATGGCAAATGAATGAAAGGTTAATAGTAATAAACCGAAAGATTTCTCTTCCTTCCTAGACATCAGTAACGCTTATTTCCAAACACCACTCAATGAAGACACGAGTTGTTTCCATTGATTTTTGTTTTTTTGTTGAGAAACTTTCTCCCTTTATATAGTAAAAAACTGGTCGTGTACAATTGCTAGAATATTGCGTCAGTACACGGTTTGTATTTGTTGGTTCTTGCCAAAATTATTGTACCTACTATGCAAAATATTTAATTGCTAGTAACACATGAATTATGTTCATAGTTCGTGACAGAAATTCCTCATACCATGAATACTACATTCTTGGCATGAAATTTGTTGGTTATAGAACATGAGACATTTAGTGTTCAGTGGTACAATTGAATTTGTCCGCCTTAGTGTGATCGTTTCTCTACAATTAGTTTCTACAATTCTGTCCTACTAATTTGCATTGAATGTAAGAATGTTTTATACATGTTATCACTTATTCACTATCAATAAGGTCACTATTTTCAAGATTATTCTTCTGAACGCGTTCAACCACATTCTTCTCCTTCTCAATGTTACTTTTTTATCTCCGCTTCAGTCTCCCACTAGCTCTCATTTTCCTTGGGTTCGTTGTTGTTGTGTGCCGCTCAGTATCATTCTTTTGATCCAATCTGACAAATTCTGTGTCGTCAAGATCAATTGCATCAAATATATGCTTCTGAATTTTTTTGTATGCTTTCCTTCTCTCTTGAACACGTAAACGGTTTAACGAACTTATGTTCCTTATTTCGGTGAATAATATGGCATCACTACCAGTCAAATTTTCAATCCGCAGCAAGGTAGCTTGCACATGCCACAACGATTTTTTAACAAAAGTTGGGTATGGTGCTCTTTTAACTTTTGGTACAAATATTTCTGGTAAATAGTACATGATACCTGCCTTCACAAGCAATTTATGTACATAAAATTTTTCCTTCTCTGATACAGATACCCATTTGGAATCTAACAATCTCTTAATTATTCTATCCACTGCAGACGAAAATTGGTTTGTGAATTTTTTCTCTATTTTAGCAGTCTTAGCCCAATCGAATCTAATGGCGGTGAATTTTGCGAAATTCTTTGCAAATGATATTAATTGTTCATGATTGAGTACATCATCCTCCACTTTCGAACCACCATTATTGTATCTATTATAATAATTCAAATCTGTGTTCAAAGCCAACTGTACAAAATCCATGTTTCGGATATTGAGGTCTAATCCTGCCGGATTGTATTCCGTAGAACATAATATTTGAATCAAGTCCACAATTAAATCACTTCGCGTCATTCCGTGTTGCCGACACGTCTTGCCAATGACATTGACAAAGACATGCACCATATCCTCATCCACAATGGAGTTAACTGCTCCCTGTTTGCCGTATTTGGGCAACGATTCCGGTTTGAAATCACCATCAAGAACAAATGGCCTGTTCTCCAAATCAGACAAGTCAATGTTCACACCTCCCCATTTAACCAACACATAATAGAAGGCAATTACAAATTCATTCAATTTACCCATGTTAATCAAACAGTCAAACGCTTGCTTTAATAAGAATTTGTTGACTCCATGTTGTTCCTGCGGTTTATCGTCAACTTTCCGTTGGAAATCAATCAATGGAACAGGGTGAGGTGGAAAATCGTCAGAATCAGGACGTGGTAACTCCGGGTTGAAATCATCAATGTTCATGTCAGAAAGCACCTTCTGTGTGCGAAACTTTTCAACATCGTCAACATACTTAAAGTTGGTATCCTTTTGATATGCAATGGCTCTTTCAATACGTGCATCAGTGGTTTCCATAATTGTTTCATCGACTTTAAAAGGAGAGGTACCGGTTGCACTTTCAATAAAATCTAGCATCATCTTAATTTCAGGAGAAACTTGTTGTAATATCTTCAATGCTGCCTGTCGGTACATGTAATTGGAACCCAGCTCCAGAAAGTCACTCATACTGGTACCTTGATTACAGAACGCCGAAACGTAAGCATAAATCAATTCCATATCAATATCAACTTTAGTTTTTTTCCAATTCTCGACAGCTTTAATATAGGCTTCTTTATCTGAATCTGCAGTGGGTGGTAGCGCTGGCGGTGTAGCTAACGACCTGGCACGGTTAAAAAGCATCTCAGCCATCTTTACATTGTTCGCTTTCGATTTCAATAAATGCAACGTACGTGAATCCTCAGTCGAACGCCCGTGATTGACAATTTTCCGTCGCTCCTCTTCAAAAAACAGGTTGATACCATGAATAAATATGGCAAATGATTCTGCATTGGGGTGTATACTTGGCAATCCGTCCTCTGTGCCCTCTGTTAATTCGTCAAACACCTTCCAGACTGTATCTTGTTTCTTTCGAAGGTCTTTAACAAGCACACGTAAGCAAGCGTTGAAGCCTTCTATAGGGAGTTCTTCACCTCGTGCTGCCAACTCGGTTCTCCAATTTTTAAAAATCCCCAATACCTTGTCAACATGACGACTATCAAACTTCCTCCGCCCAAGGGCCTTGGCAATACCATTAAATAAACTAATATAGGTATAATTATCACTCAGAATTGTATATGACTTTCTGCTGTGGAACAATTTCAAACCTTCTTCAACAGCACCAGTACTCAATACAAACTCGGTAATGACGTTCATCGCTTCAGCAGCCACATCACCTTTAGTAAGACGACACAAGGACATTGCTCGAGTAATATCTTTATCAACAGCCAACAAAATATTGATCTTACTCCTGACGTAAGACTTGTCTGATATATGGCTTTCATCAACACCCAATAATGTAAATGCTAGGAACCTGTCAATTCGTATAGCACTATTTTGATCTATTCGGAGTAGATTTTTAAAGATTTGCCTTGCTAGCGCACGATCGTGTTGTAGATCATCTACTTTCAATTTTTTAAGATGAATTGTTCTGTTCCTATAGTCCCAAAGTCGGTGACCCGCATAGTTTTCCCTTAAAATCCTTAAAGCTATTTCCCTATCAGATACAGATGTGTTTGTAAAATCAGTTGGTTTTTCAAAGCTTTTCTGAGGAGCCCAAATATCATGTTTACGATCAGCAGGTTGTGACCTCTTTCTAGCCTTGGGCTTCTGTAGAATGGTTGCATACAGAAACATTCGACGGCTTATAACCAAACGCATATACGCCGTCGCTCGTAACATTCTACTTCATGAAATGTGCTTGGGATCTGTGACGATATAATGTACAGTGTTTTCACTTTCGGTCCACTGCAAATGTTAAAATTATTGTTCGGATTGATGCGCCAAAATTATTGGTACCAACAGATGAATTGCGTGAACAATTTGCTTTATCTCAAACTTCTATCGATATACATTAAACATGAAACTATAAAAGATTGTGGAATAAAATAGCAAATAAGATTATCCATAATTGGCAATGATTACCCACCATATCAATCAGTCAGTAATTATCTGTGCAATCCATTACTTGGTACTTGGATTGAAAGAATCATAGTTATTCCAGTGTGTTGCCACAGATGCACTACCAAATTTTTTTTTTTATTCTATTTTTTTTTTTTTTTTTTTTTTTGGTATCTACATACATCTCATCTCATCACATTTATTCTATCCTTTATAATTACATCTAATACCAAACAACAAATATGCCATCTACACATAATCGTGACAAACCATGGGATACTCCAGATATAGATAAATGGGCTCTCGAAGAGTTCAAACCAGAACACAACACTTCTGGTCTACATTTCGCAGAAGAATCGTCATTCATGACATTATTCCCCAAATATCGTGAACAATATTTACGAGGAATATGGAGTGATGTTACTAAAGCATTGGATAAACATTTCATTAAATGTGAGTTAAACTTAGTTGAAGGATCAATGACGGTGAAAACCACTACAAAGACTTTTGATCCCGCAATGATTATTAAAGCTAGAGATTTGATCAAATTATTAGCCAGATCAGTGCCATTCCCTCAAGCCGTGAAAATTTTGCAAGATGATATTGCTTGTGATGTCATCAAGATTGGTAATTTTGTTGCTAATAAGGATAGATTTATCAAGAGAAGACAAAGATTGGTGGGTCCTAATGGTAATACTTTGAAAGCTTTGGAATTGTTAACTAAATGTTATATTTTGGTTCAGGGTAATACCGTCAGTGCCATGGGTCCATTTAAAGGTTTGAAAGAAGTTAGAAGAGTGGTTGAGGATTGTATGAGAAATATTCATCCTATTTATTATATCAAAGAATTGATGATTAAACAAGAGTTGAGTAAAAACCCAGAATTGGCTAATGAAGATTGGTCAAGATTCTTACCAAGTTTCAAAAAGAGAAATGTTGCTAGAAAGAAGGTTAGTAAGAAGAAGACCACCGAAAAGAAGGTTTACACTCCATTCCCACCTGCTCAACAACCTAGAAAGATTGATTTGCAAATTGAAAGTGGTGAGTATTTCATGGGTAAAAAGGAAAAAGAATTGAATCGATTGAAAGAAAAACGTTCTAAACAAGAAGAAGCCAGTGAAATTAAACGACAAGAAAGAGCTAAAGAGTTTATTGCTCCAGAAGAAGAAGAATATGAAAACAAACTCGTAAAGAAGGATAAGAAAGAAAAGAAAGAGAAAAAGGACAAAAAGGATAAGAAAGACAAGAAAGAAAAGAAATCAAAGAAGAGATCCGCAGATGAAGATGAAGATGGGAACTCACACGACAGTAAAAAGACTAAGCATTAGACCAAAAATAAATAGTTATGATATTTAATCGGTAGTTTGATATAGGGTTTGACTAAGGTTTTGTATTTTACCATTTTTACGTACTACAATAACTTCAAGGTGTTTTGTTTATATTTATTTTTTTTTTTTTTCATCATACTCTTAATTTCTTATGCTTGGCTAACATACCGCCTCTTTGTTGGTCCAATTATCATTGTTTAGAATGAATAAATAATACCAAACCTGAACCTTAAAAAAAAAAAAGAAAAGCTTGGATGTTGAGTGGGGGTGAAGAAGTGGCTCTCACTTTATATTATCCTCATCATGGTTGTCATGTAACTCCTGGACCTAAAATTAAATTTGTATACAATGAAATGTCGCAACCTGCATGTCGTGTCCAGTTTAGTTACATTTTTAGACTGAAGTGAGCAGAAAAATTTTTATTGACCAATGTCGCAAGGTTCGAATTAGGAAAACAGTTCTCCCCTTTGGGACGAAGACATAAATCTATTTTCTTTGCTTAAATTAATTGCGTTGTTTGTGATACCTCTTGATATATATATACATAAATTACCCAATTCACTTTTTATAACCACACAAATCACATCAAATATATATACTTTGGAATCGCCTACCATTTGTTTATCATAAATTTGATCACAACCATTCGTTCATTCATTCGCTTATTCCTTCTTTATCAGAACGCCCCTTTTATGACAGGCATTCCTTCATATCACAACTGTTTACATCACCTCATCATCACCATTGAAATTTCCAAGTAATAAAAGCCAAAGTGTGCCATTACCATAGAAACCATACAGACTTATACAACCAGTTTTTCCATATAATATTACACACATGCCAACACGTCTAGATCATATATTCTCATATGTCAATGAGATTGAGAATCGTGCGCACAAACTAACCACTTCAGTATCACAATCCAATGATTTGATCAATTCAATTGGATACCTAAATCAAGCATCCATGATATTTGATGCAAATATCGATGAAATCACTTCACTAATAGAGAATAATAATAAATGTATTAATGAATTTAAAGATCTACATGAACGGGCATATTATTTCGAATCAAGTCTTTTAAATCACAATAATGATGATATCACAAATCAACAAACTTTTGAACATATAACTGAAGAATATATCCATTTACTACGGAACTTGAAAGAAAATGATAAATATTGTATGCAAAATGAAGAGACCATTGACAGCAGGAGTAATCGTTCTAGTAAGAATTACGAACCTTCGGATTCCCTAACGCCGCCACAGCAAGAACTACAGCCATCGCAGGAGAAATCTGATCCACACCAGCAACTGTGTCCACAACAGCAACCACCACCACTATGCAACCAAGAAGAAAAAGAAGCAAACGAAGAAGAATGTGAATATCAACACCAAGACAAGCAATCATTGGAAAATTTTAGTCCCCCTGATCTTAAAAAGATGATATCTATATCCAATTTAAAACTAAAACCAATGAGGTGTGTTGAATCTATTAATACCACACCTAGCACCAGCAGTCAATCCATTGCGAAAAAGAAATCCCGATATCGATTATCAAGTATTTATAATATTAATCCAATAGCTTATGACGATTCAATAGTTGGCACATCAAGCACTGCAACTCCTACTATCACTACCACTAGGTCATCATCAACCAGATCCGCATCCACATCAACATCCACAATGGAACGTAATACTACGATGTCATATACCCACGAGGACGAAAATTCACGAATGCAAAATAGTGTTGCCAATTCATATGAAACTTTGGAATCTCATCTCATGGACCCTGGTCATGAAGAACAAGGAGAATGTGGACAAGTGGCTGTAGGGAAGAACCATCATGCAATTGCTGATACTCCTGATTTTGATCACATAATACCTAGAGCTAGATCGAATTCCTTGCCAACTTCATCTACTAAAGATTACCAATTATCATCCAACAACGAAGATATTCTAAAAGAATTTGATTGTGAAGTTGATCTATTAAGATTCCATCGATTGAAACACTTTATCAGTGTCAGTCATCTACCTCATCATAGACCAAAATATGGCGATGGCAATGAAATTGACATTGATGAGTACGATATGGATCATGAAGATTGCAATGACGATGTTGACGACGATTTATTTTTCAATGATATTTATAATAAATCACCCACTCCTAGATCTCGACATAGCAACCACGATAATGATGACGTGGTGTCTATAGTTTCTGACTTTTCATATTATTCTCCAGAGAAGCAACAACACCATCATAATCATAGTCATGATCACATTAATGTTCAAGATGGAGAAAATAACGGTTTGTTTGATTATGATAATTTCAGTGGGTTTTTGCGAAAATCAAGATTGGATCTCAACAAAGATTTGCAACAAGCTTTTCCGCATCTAATGAACCAACCGGTTGCCACAACAGGAATAACAACAACACTAGATGAACATCAACAAGACCATCTTGATCCTACAACCACACGAAGACTGAAATATAAATTTCATAATCCAATTGAAAAACAATTGAGTAGTACCCAAATGTCAACTGCAACTTTGAATGTACAAGCATCAGCAGTACAAACCCCATCAGCAGTACCTTATTTATCGGTCACACCAAAAAGTTCAGCATCTTCTATATTGCATTCATATATTGAAAAACCATCAGTACCACCTTTATCACCACAGCCTACACGTGGCAATAACAACAACAACAACAACAACAATCACAATAGTCTTAGTTCCTCATTTTCATTTAATGATGGATTTTTGAAATTCTGTCAATCGAAATTAGATTCCACACTGTTATCAATGACCAAGAATAATCCTAGAGTGGATACACCACCAAAGATTAAACAATTGAAAAAGGCGAAATTAATAAAAAGTAATCCAATTTCAATACCCAATGAAGCTCAATTGAAAAGAATTCCTACACAACAACAACTACAAAATTCATATCCAAATTCACATCTGCAACAACATTCACAATCATTAAGAAATGATGGATCTTTTTCGAAATTAACTATTGGTCCTAATCAAACTAGACTGATCCATCATGGAAATGGATCATTGTTTAAAACCCCCATTGTTCGATCTTATGATCAATCGGCATTACGAGAAGCATTAAGTTCGAGTTTCTTTGATTAAAAAAGCTATTATGATTTTGTCTTTTATTTGTTAATTCTTGGTTAACCTTATATATTATTAATTACAACTCAAGAATCTAAATATACAATCACAAGAAACATCTATTTATTATTCAAATCCTGAATTATCAAACAATCCATTATTCTTATTCTTATGTTTGGAAAGATGAATTGTTTTTTCGATTTTCTTTTCTTTCAAACTCTTCAATTGTCTCTTGTTGTTATTATTCTTAGACATGTATGTAATCGAAGCTTTGGACCCGGAGACAACTTTATATTGTTTACTAATGGTGACACCGGAGAAATGAGGTTTACCATCTTTGACATTCATTCCTTGTTGTTCTTGGAAAGATCTAAATGATTCAACCACTGATCGTTTCTTGAACGATGGGATTAACTCTTCCATATCATCATCGTCGTCATCGTCAGCATCAGTTGGAATGTTATCATGTTCATCATGGTCATCACGAGTTCTCTTTTTGGATTGTGCTTCATTCGTTAAATCAATTGGAGTTGATGCTCTGCTTCCACTGGTGGTAGTTAGATTAAGTATACTTTTAGTTTTCAATGCTTTAATATCTTCAATTTCATCTTCTTCATCTTCATCAACAAATCCGTGTTGAAATTTGGAAATTCTTTGTAATTTTTCATATTCATCATCATCATTTGTGGAATACAAAAACGAAAGTTTCTTTCTTATAAACGTTTCATCGATTTTGATTGTCTTTTTGATAGGTGCTTCCTTTTCTAATGAATCATTCTCTTCATCTTCTTCATTATTATTCTTATCGGTATCTGATTTATCCGTTTTAGATTCACCAACAACTTCAACTTCTTCTTCTTCTTCCTTTTGATCATCGTCATCAGAATCACTTTCATCGATTTTAATAACCTCTATGTTATCTTTAATACTATTGAAAAATGCCTTAGATTTGTCATTCTTATAAATTGCAAGCAATTTCTTATTCAGTAACAACCTCTGTTGTTGCTCCTTTAATTTCTGTCTTCTATAAGCTTCCAACAATTCATCTTCTTCATCACTTATCTCAATATCCAATCCATTCGATACACCAGCACGTTTAGTCAATCGATGATTCTTAATATCATCCAATAATTTTTCCAATTCTTGTTGATCTTTAATTTGATAATCTTGCATGAATTTTTTCCTAATTTCTTCATTCTTCAAGTCAATATTGAAATTATTATCAATCATTTGTTCATCATCAGAATTGGCAATATCGGACACCTCCCCATCAAGACCTCCTAACCCTTTCCATTCATCTTCAGATTCTTCTGCTTCTCCTTCAATAACTTTCAGAAGTCCCTTTCTTTCCATCTCTTTTCTACGTTTACGTAATTTCAATTCTCGTTTTCGAATCTTAAGTTCATAGTCTTTGATACGATGTTGAATAGCTTCTGGGCTTTCTTCTTCTTCTTCTTCTTCAGCTGGCTCTTGAATATTATCTTCATCTTCTTCATCGATCCTAAGAATGTTGTTTCTCATCTGTTTACGCCCACGTTGAACATTTGCAGGAGTAATCAAATCATCGTCATCATCTTCTTCTTCCTCTTTTGAATCTTTGATAGATTTGGGAATGATCTGTGTATCTTTACTCTTGAAACTTGTGATTTTCTGTGTCGCATTGACATCGTGTTGTGTAGCCACAAAGGTGTCATCTTTTTGGGTTGCAATTAAATCTACTTGAGTTTGTGTCATTATTTGCGTAGCATCATTAAATTGAGGAACGTTAATCTGTAACAAACTATCTTCATCTTGAGTGGAAATAAAAGACTCTTCAACTGCCTTTGATCTTGGTTGCAAATTTTGGAAAAGCTCAGTACTTTTATCAGCAAATGATGTATTGTCATATTCTGAGGGTGGTTTTTCAGGTTGAAGTTGTTGTCTTGCATCATCATCATCATCGGTGTTTGTTGTGATTTTTTGATCTTTTTCTTCATCATGATCCATTTCTCCCCCTCCAAACATATAACTATCATCGCTCCTAAAATTCTCATCAACTTTACGAGATGCTAATTCTTCTACTCCTTGATCATCATCATCTTCGTCATCTTCGTCAGAACCAAGATCACTGTCAGGAACATCTGACTCTGCGACGTCGCTTTCAGGAACATCTCCATTGTAATCTGCATCGTTGTCTTCATTTGCAACACCCAATGCTTTACCAATCAAAGCTAATTTAGCTCTTTCTTGTAATTTTTCCTTTTTTCTAATATTCCTTGCCCTTTCCATTTCTCTTTCCAAAAGTGAAGTCATGGTCTGTTCATCCTCTTCTAATTCCTCTAGTATAGCATGGTCTGGATCATTCATCTTATTCGACTTCAATTGATCAATGTTCTTCTTATGCAAATTCTTGAAGAAATCATTTTCCTTTTGATGTTGTTGTGGATTGGCTGACATGTTGGTTTTTGAATTTTGATATTTCTTCTTGGAGAACTTTTGTTTAATCATCAATCTTTGTTCCTTAGTCAAATCTGGAATCTTATCCAATTCTTTGGCAGCATTGGAAAATTTGGAAGATGATGGTTGTATGATGGGTTTTGTGGAACGATACTTTGTGGGTGATGATGATGCTATCTCAATGTCTGAATCTGAATCTAAGTTGATCAATTTTTTAGGATTTCCTTGACCTGTGGAGTTATCCACTGTTAGTGAGCTCAAAAGTTGCTGTTTTAGTTTCTCAGTGTATACTTCCAATGGGTTCTTTGGTTTGGAAATAGGTTTTTGAAACAAATCCATGATATTCTCGTGTTGATCTTTGACAGGAGACGTGAATGGACTGGATTTTAAGATTTCTTCAACAGTAGGAGATGATGGTGGTCTGTTTGCTACTTTTAATGCATCTTGTTGCTCGTTTTCTTCATCATCGTCGGAAAATGCAGACAATAGTTTATCCTTAGTGAACACCATTTTCTTTTCAAATTCTGGTCGTATATCAACATGACGTTTTTGAATATTTAAAAACTCTTGAGCCTTTTCTAATTCTTTGGTAGATAAGCCATCTTTGATAACGTGTGATGAAACTACCGTGTCGTTAGCTTCTTGGTTCAATTCATCTTCTTCATCAGTAATCGTGCCTCTTGTGATATCCTGTTCTAATTCTTGTCGTTCCTTCTCTAATCTTTCGAGACGTTTCTGTTCAACTAGTTTGGCAATTCTGGCTTCCCTTTCCTCTTTCGAAAATGGTTCGCTAATAGGCTCATTTGCGGATTCATCATCTGAAACAAATAATTTGTCAATGTTAGGTGGGGTGGGTATTTTCTGTGTTTCATCTATAATCTGGGTTTTGCCAATCACTTGAGTTGGTGGTATCACCTGAGTACTGGCTATTCTTTGCGTTGCTTGGATCACCTGTGTACTTCCATTACCATACTCCGTCTCATCAACTTCTAATTGTGGTAGTAATTGAAATGTACGTTTGGGCACCGCGTCATCAATCTTCTGAGTTTGATCATCATCATCGTTGGTTTCTTCTTCATCGTCATCACCACCACCACCGTTTAACCTCTTGTTGATTCTATCCAAAATACTCAAGTTGGGGATATTATCACCTTCATCATCTTCACCATCTTCTTCAAAGACTTTGGAAATTGCTGCCACGTCAAAGCCAAGTAACGACTGAGTTTGGGTTTCGTGTTGTTGCTCCTGAGTAGCCTCCAACACATCATTCTTTCGCAATTGAGTGGACGAGTAGTCCTCTATCTGATCTAATAAATCCATACTCCCTGTCAATGGATGTTTCTTTACTACTTGGATATAGTGTCTATATTGTTAGAAGAAAAGAAAAGGAAAAAAGGAATGCAGTGGTAAAACTTAGGACGAGTTTTGGCTGCATATTTTTTTTTTTTCGCGTCTCATCATCCTACCACCGAGCCCTTGTTCTCATTCACCCACATTTCCTTTTTTTTTTGCGAGTCGCGTTTGTTTTCCTTTTTCATTTTCCCTTTTATTTTCGGGAAATAGTCACGTGATCTGAAATCCGAGGATATATTATTTCATGCGTCCTGTTTCGGCATCGGCCTGTCGTATAACTCTGGCACTTTTCCTTTATTTTATATTTATTGCTTTTGAAATTATTTTCTGATTGCCACAAATCGGAGCCGTAGTTTTTATGATCCTATCAATTACTTGCTAATTAGGGGAATTTTGACCGTCAAGCGCATTCTCCCATTGATCCAGTACGAGAGTTTCAGGTAAGCTTTTTTTTTTTTTCTGAACAAAGAGTGTGGGACATATTGTTGTTGGGTTTAAATTGCCCACATGGTGGTTGGTGTGCTGTTGTTATCGAGATTATGTCCCCACTTTTTGTGTCACGTCTATTGTATGCTGATTACCCTAAAAAAGAAATCCATGTGCAATCGGAGTGCACGTGATTTTATATCATTTTGAGTTCGCACCCTTACACACACAGTTAATGCAGAGTCAGAAACGCAGAAACAACTTTAATTGGGTTGAGCAACGTTTTGTGTTGTACTTAAGAGTCACAAAAGAAACAAATAACCAAAAAAAAATAATACTATCGGTACTAGTGCTACTAACAAACGTTACTGTGGCCCATCGTTCAGTAATAGAATACAAACAAAAAAAAAGAAAAAAAGTTTTTCACTTTTGGTACCAGCAATTTTTTTTTTTTTTTTTTACCCTTGGTATTTATAAGACAGCCTCGTTCCCGAAAAATTTTTGTCTAGCCTAGGAACCTTTTTACTTCTTCTTATACTTGTTGCACTTGTGTTGATTAATTTCCTTCAATTATAGAATCCCAAATGACTACTTCCAAAGAAACCTTCCTTTTCACTTCCGAATCCGTCGGTGAAGGTCACCCAGATAAGATTTGTGATCAAGTTTCTGATGCCATCTTGGATGCTTGTTTAGCTGTCGATCCATTGTCCAAAGTTGCTTGTGAAACCGCCGCTAAAACCGGTATGATTATGGTTTTCGGTGAAATCACCACCAAAGCCCAATTGGACTACCAAAAAATCATCAGAGACACCATCAAACACATTGGTTACGATGACTCTGAAAAAGGTTTCGACTACAAGACCTGTAACGTCTTAGTCGCCATTGAACAACAATCTCCAGATATTGCTCAAGGTTTGCACTACGAAAAAGCTTTGGAAGAATTGGGTGCTGGTGATCAAGGTATTATGTTTGGTTACGCCACCGATGAAACCGATGAAAAATTGCCATTGACCATCTTGTTGGCCCACAAATTGAACGCTGCTTTGGCTTCTGCTAGAAGATCCGGTTCTTTGCCATGGTTGAGACCAGATACCAAGACCCAAGTCACCGTTGAATACGAAAAAGACGGTGGTGCTGTCATTCCAAAGAGAGTCGACACCATTGTCATCTCCACTCAACACGCTGAAGAAATTTCCACCGAAAGCTTGAGAAGAGAAATCATTGAACACATCATCAAACAAGTTATCCCAGAACATTTGTTGGATGACAAAACCATCTACCACATTCAACCATCCGGTAGATTCGTCATTGGTGGTCCACAAGGTGATGCCGGTTTGACTGGTAGAAAGATCATTGTTGACACTTACGGTGGTTGGGGTGCCCACGGTGGTGGTGCCTTCTCTGGTAAAGATTTCTCCAAGGTCGATAGATCTGCTGCTTATGCTGCTAGATGGGTTGCCAAGTCTTTGGTCACCGCTGGTTTAGCCAGAAGAGCCTTGGTTCAATTCTCCTACGCTATTGGTGTTGCTGAACCACTTTCCGTCTACGTTGATACTTACGGTACTTCTAAATATTCCTCCGATCAATTAGTTGAAATCATCAAGAACAACTTTGACTTAAGACCTGGTGTTATAGTTAAAGAATTGGACTTGGCTCGTCCAATCTACTTCAAGACTGCTTCCTACGGACATTTCACCAACCAAGAAAACCCATGGGAACAACCAAAGAAATTGAAATTTTAAATAGAGCTTATTTATAATTTAATTGTATAAACAGATTCCGCTATTTTAGACTAATAAAAAAAAGAAAAAATACCAAACCCCATGCACGTGTAGATTGTGATCGCGCGGTTATTAAAAGTTGCTCGTCCGAGTCAAAAACTCGAAGTATAAGGGCGGACCTTGGCAGATTTTGAACACGAGGGCTGCATGAAATTGACATAAATTACATCACTGTGGTAACCACTATTCGTCATTCGTTGTTATCAACCACCTTTCCTACATTCCATCCTCAGTCAGTTTTGTGACGACGAATGGTTGGATATCTTTGGTTGGGGTAGATACAAGATAAACATTTTCCGGAAACCACATGTGAGCTGTATTGCGTTCCTTACTTGCATCATCTTATTGGACTTGGACTTGCATTTGTGTATGGCACAAAACTGTTGCTCAACAATTTTAAAACCTTTACAAGACCGACCAATCGGCGAGTCAAATGCTTCAGTGTAAGATCGGTATAGAGTGAGTCATATATGTCGAGCCAATGTGAAACGGAATAGAAGTGCATATCCTTGAAAGTTTTCTAGTTTTAACTGTGGGTTGGTTTTGTTGGACTATATTCCCGAAATATGAATACCATTTTGGAGTGAACCTAGAATACATGTGTCATATAGAGTTGAATAAGAAGTACAACGAGCTATGAAGTGGACGACAGATCAACGAATGTGCCTGTCTTAGGGACCAGCGGTTATGCCACTGGCATTTCCTTGGTATACACCTGTTTCACTCACTTGCGGCTTTTCTTCTCGTTTTGGTAATCTGTCGCCACACAAAAGGAACAAAAAAAAAATCTCATGAAAAATACTTTTTCCATTTCAAACCTGAAAGCTCATCGCAGAAATACCCCATCAATAACAAACACATATTATTACAACAATGGTGATTAAAAAGGATACCAGAACTAAGGGTGCTAACAATAAGATTGGGAAATCGAAAAAGAAATCCACAAACAATAGCCTGTCAAAGTCAAAATCAAAATCAAAAGCACAATCAAAATCAACCAAGGTAAAAATTGACAAATTGAACAAGGACATATCGGAAATTAATGAAGTGCAAACCCTATTAGCAACCAGTGGAACCACTAAAGAAGTAAAGAAACCAAAAGCATTGGATTCTATAAAAGAAGACTTGAAAAATGACGAAGAGATTAAGGAAAAGAATAAGTTGGCAGAAAAAGATTTGAACAAGCAGTTGGAATTATTGACGGAGATGGGATTATGAGGATGAAAGAGAGATAGTTCTCAGGGAGGTTATAGAGTATAGAAAAGCTGGACTTGTATAGATGGAGTTACTATAATATAGGATTAATTATTTATTATTCTAATACGTAAAACATGCCTTGGGTTTCACATGTGCCTAAAGAATGTATAGATCAACATTACTTATGCTAGTTATCTTTCATGCTGGCTCAAATATTGTTTCATTCATGAAAGGTTTTCATGTTCAGAAGGCTTATTTTTTTTTTTTTTTTTGCAACAAATCTGTTGCAAACTTTTAGTGAAAAATTAAAACCAGATCGATAATCTCTATTCCAACAGTCAAACACCAACAAACGCGTCTTAAACCAGCTGCTATTAAATATCCTAGAAGAGATGTTTAATTACGAAATGGACATATGATTAACATGAAACCCTAGAAGAGTAGTTCTAGAATTATAGTGGTATGGGCATAAACCACAAGTGTATCAGATGGAAATTTTAAACAAACACGTCAGAAGATCGCTTTAAAGAAGATCATCATCGTGGCATTAATTTCCAATTACGCTACTGAAAACGAGTGTTAGGAGTAGTATTACGAGAAGAAAATGCAGAAACGAACGAGTATCAGCAGTACCACCCTCGGTAGACCCTACCCAAGAATAACTCAAAAAGCAGAAAGTGAAAACCAAATGGAATCGCTTATTGACATGGCTGAATACAATTCGATGCATTAATAATAATAGAGATCTGTCTAAGACCCCCCCTCCTTCCTTTGTCCGCTTTCTCAATTCATTCAAAAAGCAAACCGATTGGGTACCATCTTTTCCCAAAATAGCATAAATACTGAAAGGGGGAAGGAAGCGAGACGCGCGTTTTGTGAAATGTTGGTTTTGGTTGTGAGATTTAAAAATTGACACGCGTTTTTTTTTTTATGCCTCTCTTTCACTTTCTCTACCCACAATTTCAACTGGTGCCAAAAATAAAACACATACAAAAAAAGGGAAGGGAAAAATTTTATGCATACAAAAATATTAGGTGTCAGTAGCAAAACGCATATTTTGTTGTATTTTTATTTTACAAACACTAGACGATCAACATCTTACCCACACACAAAATTACCTATATTACTACTGAAACTCGTTCTAAAAATTTTTCTTCCTTTATTAATTACAGCCATTCCTTTAGTCAAAAATTTTTTTTTTTTTTCCATTTGTTTATTTTCTCAACAACATACACCACACTGTCTTCTTCCGAACACTAATTGGATTGTTTATTTACTACCGTAAATTGGATTGCTAGAGATAATTGAACTATCAAGTTCCCACAAACCAGCTTGCATTTTTATTGTCTATACAACTTTATTTTTTATTTTGACAACAACAACACAGAAGACTACTCAGACTACTCCCGTTTCTTATTAAATTTCCTTCGCTATCCATCTTTCGTTAACCATTACCTTATAATCACAACTCATAGACAAACATGGCTCCTTCAAGACAAGCATCAATAACGTCGTCCATATTGTCAACATCGGGAGGTCGTAATCATCCTCAAAATATTGGACCATGGAAACTAGGCAAAACCTTGGGAAGAGGTGCCACAGGAAGAGTTTTATTGGCCACACATCAATCCACAGGACAGAAAGCTGCTGTAAAAGTCGTTTCCAAGTCAGAACTACAAGATGACGAACATGATAAGAATGCCGATGGCTTACCGTACGGGATAGAGAGAGAAATCATCATTATGAAATTATTAGACCACCCAAACGTTTTAAGATTGTACGATGTTTGGGAAACTTCAAAGGCTCTTTATCTTGTCTTGGAATACGTCGAAGGTGGTGAGTTGTTTGACTTGTTAGTCGAACGTGGTCCCTTAGGTGAAGTCGAAGCTATCAAATATTTCCGTCAAATCGTATTGGGAGCTGCATATTGTCACGCTCTCGGTATATGTCATAGAGATTTGAAACCAGAAAACTTGTTATTGAATTCTCAACTAAATGTGAAGATGGCTGATTTTGGGATGGCCGCTTTGGAAAGTAATGGGAAACTATTAGAGACTTCATGCGGTTCTCCTCATTATGCCGCTCCCGAAATTGTCAGTGGGTTGAAGTACCACGGTGCAGCTTCAGACGTCTGGTCTTGTGGGGTTATACTATTTGCCTTATTAACAGGAAGATTACCATTTGACGATGAAAACATCAGAAACTTGTTATTAAAAGTACAAGCTGGTAATTTTGAAATGCCAACAGACGAGATTAGTAGAGAAGCACAACACTTGATTGCTAGAATGTTGGAAGTAGATCCAGCTAAAAGAATCACCACAGAAAGAATTTTGAAACATCCATTGTTGACCAAGTACCCAATACCAAATGAAGATTTGATCAGTGAAAAATCGTTACCACATCCACAAACTGCTTACAAGTCGTTGGGATCAGTTAAAAATATCGATAAGCAAATATTGTCTAATTTGGCTATATTATGGAACGATAGACCACAAGAAGAAATAGTGCAATGTCTTTTGTGCGAGGGCTCCAACCCAGAGAAGACGTTCTACGCCTTGTTGATGAGATACAAGCACAATCAAGAAGAGTGTGCCAACGGACCAAAGAAATCAACTAGTTTCAGCAACAAGATTCCACGCAGCTCATCCAAATACAGCATAAATGGTACACCAAGAAGGAAAAGAGCCAGTCAAATCAGTGCTTCGAGACCAACTTCCTTCCAATACAAAGGTGGTGCCAATGCAATTAATAACAGGAATTCGATTATTAGACAATCGACAGCTTCATCTACCAACAATTCACCTTATAAATCACCATATAGATCACCAAGAAAATCTCCTCGCAAATCACCTTACAAGAGATATTCCTACAGTAACTCACCATCCAAATCCCCTCATAGAAGAAGATCTCAAAACCAAAGACCACTTGAAGGTGAACCATTGAAAGCCATACCTAGAAATATCTACAATGAAATTGTTGATGCCCAGAGCAATTATTCGCTACCCCCATCAATCCCACCTTCGTTGCCATCCAAAGATTCCCGTTATTTGATGGATCAAGCAGAAGCACAACAAAACCAACAACAGCAGCAACCATTCCAACAATTGGTGGATGTTCCTGAAAATCCTATTCTTGATGGAAAACCAGATTTGATGCAATCAGCAAAAATCTCACCAGCTAAGAGAAGTTCCGTAATGGGAAAGGGAAGCAAGAGAATGTCAAAGAGAAGGTCGGTTCGTGCATCCATGACCACTGGTTTGAAGAGAAATTCCATCACCATGAAGTTGTTATCAACTTATGCAAAGTTGTCAGGTGACGATGACTGGGAATACATGGACAAACAAACCAAGAGAACTTCAGCGACATTTGCTGCATTGTGTGACAAAATCTTCAACCAAGAAGATTATAATGAAGATGATGAACAGTTGATTGATCCTGAGGAAATTCAAGCAAGAGAATACGAAAGGTTGATGGAGATTGAAAGAAAGAAACATGAAGCTGAATTGAAAGCTAGAAGAGAGTTGGAAAAGAAGAAAAAGAGGCAAAAGAGAAGGTCCATTTTGAGTTCCAGAAAGTTGAGTATTATTATCAAGAACGATGCTGATCCAAACAACAGTGAACAAGAATTGGTGGAAACAGAAATCAAACAACCAAAGCGTCAATCAAAAAACCTTGCTGCTTTGAGGGCCTTATCCGAAGGTGCCAATCAAGGACAAGAATTGACCATGGAAGAACTTGAGAATTTGAAGCGCAGATCTGCTTCTCAACCGGTTCCACAAAGAAGACAAACACCAGTCTTGACCAGAAGGCCAGTTTCGAGATTGGATCCACTATGGCAGGTACATGAAAACGAGCAATTAGAAAGAGCTAAGGATGCCTTGGAACAAGAATGGAGAGATGCCCAGAAGAGAAATTCCACATCCAGTCGTAGGAAAGCTAATAGAGAGTCAATGATTTCAGTTATGGATGATATTGTGGAGGAAGATGCTGGTAGAAGAGTTTCACGTGACACCTACTATGAGAAACGTGAATCATATGAATTACCTGAACCAAACGTTGATAACTCGAACTTGACAGATGACTACATGTCTGAAATAAGGAAATCGAGGTTATTGAACAGTCAATTAAACGTCAAAGGTGCTTTGAAGGAGAAGAAACGTGAAGAACCACTGACTCTCATCAGTAACGTTAAAATTCCAAATGTCACCAGAAAGTCAAGAAACTTCACCAACTCCAACAAGAGATTATCAGTTTTATCAATGTATTCTACCAAGGAATCTTACCGTGACTTGAGTTCTATAATCAACACCAAGGATGACAAAGATGTTTCTGACGTCAATAAGCCGGCATTAAGAACAAGTATTGCAGATAGATTAGAAAAAGCTACTTACCAACAAGATTACGGATCAGAAACCGAAGGTGATGAAAATTTGTCTGTTATTGATCTTGATGAACAATTGGCAAATAGAAGGTTATCTTATTACGATGCATCTGACAATAAGAGAGCTTCACGTGCTTCAACTACCAAAAGGTACAACCTTAGTACCAACTCTGCTGGCCCAAGACCAAAATCCAAGGTTCCAGACTTGCCTAGAAACGATTACGATGATACATTTGTTAGCAACAGTGATGAAGTTCACAAACGTAGGTACAAGTCCATGGTTTCTGATGAATCAAGTGCATCCGATGATGTATTTGATAAAATCAAATTGCCAGAAGGCAAATCTACCAAATCTTCTATTGATGGTTTAGCTAATGGAACCTCATCTAATGGTCACAGAAAATCATCGGCTAGAAAATCTCAACCTGGCAAGGAAATGTTGATTCCTAGTATTGTTGACGACCATTCTCAACCAATGAGAAAAGTCCGTGCTGATGACACTCACACTGACACAATACCTCCTACCCCACCAACTCATCATGATCCGAAGAGACCATTGGACGATAAGACCAATTATCCAACACCTGATGTCGATCCAAAGAGAAAAGGTTCATTTTTCAGAAAGCTTTCTTGGGGCTCCAAGAAAACAGTGGAAACTGCTACTGGCAATGGTCAACAGCAACAAGGCCAAGGACAAGGACAAGGACAAGGACAAGCACAATCTCAAACTCACACCACTGCTCAACTTCCTCGTCCTGCACCTCCACCACCACTTCAATCTTCTGCCAACAACAACAATGGAAGAACCTTTGCCAATCACCAATTGCCAAGTCCTGCTGATTCTAGAGAAGAAAAACCAAAGAGTTCATTTTTTAGATGGTTCTCATCTTCAAGCTCATCTTCTGCTGCCGATATCAGAAAGTTTAACACAATATTGCCAAAACATGAAATGTCCACTGCTTTGTTTGCATTATTGAAATCGTGGTCAAATTTCGGATTGAAAGATTTGCGTAACGATCAAGTTGGTTACAACATCACTGGTGCTATTTCAAAACATAATTCATTTAATTTGAAGAGTTGTAAATTCAGAATTAAGATCAATCAAAGAGATCTTGGACAGAAATCAGAAATCGTTTGTGTTAGAGTCAAGGGATCAAAAGCTACTACTGATACATTGTTCAGTGAAATAGAAAAAGTTTTGCTCAAAGAAGGTGTTTTAGATAAATAAAACTTGTATAATAGTGTTGCCCATGTTTTTTTATTTTTGTATACTAGAATTTAATTCATTACTTGATACCCAAAAAACATACATAAAACAAAAAAACCACTTGTTATATTCATTTTTCGAGTTCTGTCAGGTAGAGACGTGTACCCACCAATTCCAAGGATGCTCAACTCCTCTCACTCACGCTCCAGTATATTTCGTATCCTTTAGTATCACTCTTTCTTCTATAGTTCCTACGCTTATCAAGCCAATATACAGCTTCAAACCCAGGTCTAGTTCCCTTGTCGGGGTTCTCAGCCTAACATGGAGGTCCTATCAAAAACCCACCCCC
>JAKTVH010000005.1:29870-69896 GCA_030557105.1 Candida frijolesensis | reverse complement strand
TTTTTCAATGAGCAGTGGTAGAGGAGCGAGAGACGGGGACCAAGACAGAGTAAGAAAGAAAGAGTAATAAGGAGGAATAAATTGCGACGTACAAAGTAATTACTTTTGGGTTATGTGCAACTTTAGCTTAAACTAAATATTCAAGAAAATAAATCTCATTGAAGGTTTAGTGGGATGGAAAACACAGTACAAACCAGAAGAAGTAACATCGCAAAACTTGGTTGATGTAGGTTTAATTTTGGGTAGAAGTTTTTTTTTTTTGGTGTTGCAATTGGTAGTGCTGCCATATTGTGCTGTCTGAGTAAAAACCACTTACAGAGAGAAAGAGAGAAATATATTTCAGCAACCAAATTTCAAAACCAGACAGCACAACACAACACAACACAACACACATCATTACTATGAATAGTTGACCATGTCCAGTTCAGACAACGACTTTGATGACGACGATGATGCCGTATTGCAAGATGTGTTATACGGGAGGACCCAAGTCCCCGTGATTCCGACCACACAAGCTCCTCCTTCACCTCCTCCTATCCAGCCAATACCACCAACACAACAGCCAACTACGCAATCACGACCTACTATTCTAGATGATAAAGTACAGGCAAGACTATTTCAAGCAGATGGAGAAATTGCGACGCTACGTGCGCAGTTACTACATTTACAAAACCAAAAACAGAAAGAAGTCACAGAATTACAAGAATCGCTCCATACATTCAAACAGAGCAGTGAGGGTCAAGTAGCTCTTTTGAAGAACACAGTACAACGGTTGGAAGACGAAAAGAAGTTTTTGAACAATGAATTAATGTCGACGCACGCGTTAAAGCGAAGAAAGATAGCTCCAGGAAAATCCTCACCAACTGACGAATTGAATCGACACCTCGAAAATGGCAACACTGTCGACGAAGAAGCAAATACCAAGGCAACAGACGTAAAAATTGGACCCTTTGAATCAGAGGGTGATGTTCTGGTAAAGCCTGTTCAGAAAATCATCAAAGTTCAAAATGACTCGTCTTTGCTCATTGATCAATTGTGGAACCACAGTATCATCGGAAGCAAAAGAACCTCATTCGAGTATCTAAGCAAGATCTGCATTGATTCAGATTTGGAGTTGAGCTCTGGATTCAAAATATTCAAGAGAACTTCAATATCGTCAAGCATTGTGGAGTTTTTGATGGTCAATAAGAATAACAGATTGGATAAGCTAATTGAAAATTTCACATTGTCTTTGATCCAATTGATTGAAAAACTATTGAAACTGAAAAGTATTCTAAGCGTGCCATTTTTGATTTCGTTAATCCATTGTTCCATAAGCTTCAGACCTGCAGCGCTTACGAAATCATTAGTGACCCAACTATTGAAACGCGTTTCCAAGATAACCGAAGGGTTGGCATTTTTGTTGGATTCAAATTTGGACGAAGACGATCTCGCAAACTACCACGAAGTTCCCTATCAGGTAATGGTTTTGGAGAAATTTATCTTTATCAGCTGTATGGATTTAATGGAGCGATTAGTCACTGTGTCGACAATTTTTGAACCAGACTTTATCAAGGCGATATGGCACAAGCATATACTATCCCAGCTGTTGGTGCAGTCCTGTTTACCAGAAAACTCCGAGAGATTCAAAAACTCGGCCCAGATTAACGTGGTTTGTAACATTGTTGAAATGTTAATTGCCTCTGTCACAGAAGACACATTTGCATTCAACGATACGAAACTGGATGAAAGTATAGTCAGTTCTTTGCTCAAAGTGTTCTTGATAGATATCCCAACGCGTGAAGATTTTATGTTTTACGGACTAAATAGAATTCTAGGAAACAATTTGGATTTCCTCAAAATTGAAGCTGTTGTCCCAGTTGAACATGACTATTTAAACAATTACTTGGTAGTGATGCCACAACCCATACCTTTCAATATGCAGCCCAAGATGGCTCATGAACGAAGACTACCGGTTGATATGAGACACGAGTATCATTTGTGTACGTTGCGAATTAAAGTAGCACAACTTTTAATGGAGCTAATAATAACCAAGCAAACGTTTGATTTCTTATACAAAAAGGACCATTTTAAGTCGATGATACGAGTGATTGGGTTTGAGCAAAATTACATTGCTAGATATCCACGATCAAAGCACATTCACATGCGGCTACAATTGATTGCCATTCTCGTTCGAATTATCGACTATCTTACACAGGATTTACCAGAGGTCAGTGAATTGATTTATCCAGAGCTCATGTATGAAATATTTGTGGTGTTCCTGAGAATAGCATTTGGATCTGATTCTCTATCGGTTGAGGCACATGAGATGTTGAATCAGATTCGAACTCAACCTAAGTTTGTTGATTTGCCGGTGTTTAACAAGTGGTGTGAAACAAGAGCAAGGGAAGTGAACCACATTACTTCCCATAGTGCCAGTGGCGAAACGTTAGCTACTGTGGAAAGTGATTTTGCCAATGGACTAGAATTCCCGTATGAATCGGAGACGGTTGAGTTGGCAAGAGATATATTGAACCGATTCGTGGATCATGACGAAGCTGATAATTTGTATTTCAACATGAATCCAGAAGACGGATCGGACCAAGAGATGGAGTTCATATAGGTGATTAAATAGAAAACCAAATAATAAACGAAAAACACTTCAATCGTTCTTTTGATGTTTCAATTAACTTTCACATTATGATACAGATTTTTTTATTTTGATGTATACGTTAAATAAACTCTTCCATATATAACCAACTAAAAATTTCAAAAATTGAAACCGGAATGAAATGATAAAAAAATATTAATGACCCTATGATTTCAAAATAAATTTAGATAGATAGATAGATTACTACTTATTTCAATTTATATGAATTTAAGCTTCAGTGGATTGAGCCTTAGCAACACCAGTTTGGAAACCGTTCTTGAATCTTCTGGTAACGTGTTTCAAGTATTGCATTCTACCGGTACCAGTGGTTCTTCTTCTCTTAGCTTTCAAGGCCCAGTTGTGAGATCTCATTTTAGCAGCTGGGTAACCACAAGAAGAACAGGTCTTCTTTTGGACGTGGAATGAACGACGACCACATCTGTTACATAAAGTGTGGGATTTGTTGTGACGTTTACCTAATGATGGAGTACCCTCTAAATTAAAATTTCAATCTGTTAGTAAATCCAATTCTTAGGGAAAAGTAAATTATTCATGTTTTGATATCTTCCTACAATATAATCCCATGGATGTGTTGGTTGGTTGGTTCCATTTCCATATAGTTGGTTTTTATCATTGAACAAATATTATCTCTTATTCTAGTGATTGTTGAACTGTTGCTGTCTCTTCACATTGATGCTTTTTCATTTTTGTAATATTCTAACGATTCCCTTTATCATGTGTTATCTCATTTGACGTAGTCCTCACATCCATATGATACATTGTAGAATGTAATACCTTTCTGAATTAATGAATATAAATGATATCTTCACATACTACCCATTTTTGATTATCTATTACTTGGTGTGATATAGTAAGAAAGAAAGAACTTTTCAGTAAGTATTGAAATTTTTTCTTTTTTCTTTTCCTCCTCTAACAAAAATTTTTGCGGGTGTGTGTACAGTGCTACGAGAGAAGCTCTCTCTCGCCCCTCCGCACAGTGCGAAAGGTCCATACTATGGGCAGCGAAACATTAAACAAAAAAAAATGTTACTGTGAGAAATGTAACCTGTAAAAAAAATATTTACAGGTAGTGCGCACTAAAAAGACAAACAAATTATCAATCACGTGTAAACAATTTTTGATTAGGGCTGAAACCCTCGTTACAATTTTGAATGTCGCATTGCACACAAAATATCCTTTTTTTTTTTAGGACGTAACCCTCACAAAACAATGTAACGAATAAATGGGATGGTTTGACACGAGGGTTTAGAGTAGATTCATTCCTGTAAACACTCATTCGATAATAACCTATGTATTGGTGTTTACTTCTATTTAAACCTCCTAAGCAAATCTTCACGCAATAGTATAGTTCTAGTAGTAGGATAGGCCAGCTTTTATGTACGACGCGGTTGCGAAAGATTGCAAAAACATAAACAACACGAATTTTTTTTTTCTCGCGGTAACAATAATGTCATGGAAAAATTCCTCGTGCACACATACTAACCCATATTTTTTTTTTTTTTTTTACCTGCAACAAAGTATAAACAAGATTAACAGTCTTTTTCTTTTCTTTGTTTCTTTTATAATTTATCGCCAATTACCTATTTCAATTAATACCAAGGAAGGACCATGTCCAATTCAAACTATCAATTCCCACCATCGTCACCATTACTTGACGATTACACCTACCAATCCTCCAAGGACCCTTTCAGCTCACGCGTCAACACCAACACCAACACCAACAAGGCCAAAATTGTTGAATCAAGAGTTGGTCGTGATGAATACCCTACTCCAAACCCATCTTCTTCCTTATTCCGTTCTTCGTCACCTGCAAGGGGAACCTTTGCTGAAACTGATGTTTTTAAACCAAAGCCAGTATCTGTGGAACCAGAAGCAAATGAAGAAGAAACACCAAATGCAAATGCAAAGGCAAATATCAATTCAGATTTCAATGTGTTAAATCCAGATAAATCAGTGGTTAGAATCTCATTATTAGACACCCATTCACATTTCTCAATTGGTAGATCATCACGTAGTTGTGAATTTGCCCTTAATGCCACAGATGCTAGAATTTCCAGAATCCATTTGAAAATAAGTTATAATTCGCAGCAAGTTATCTTAACTTGTCTTGGATCAAATGGTGTTGGTGTGATAATCCCCAAACCTTGTTTTGTTTATGCCACTAATACTGCTAATAATTTCATCGTTATGGAAAATACCACTGGTGCTCCATTGGATGGACAACAACATTATAATTTGAGTAAGACTATAAAGTTGGATTATAACCATACTGAGTTTTTTGCTCAGAAGGGTGAAACTATCACTATGCCAAAGTTTGAAAATATCTTATTGCAAATTTCGAAGAATGTTATCTTGTTGAATCCTAAAGACATTGATGAGGATTTAACTGACGACGAAGCTCCTGTGTTGATTGAACAACCTGAAACCAGAACTACTCCTGCTCCTGCTCCTGCTCCTGCTCCAGTATCTTTAGATAGAGAGAGCCACAAAGAAGTCGCTGCAATTGATGATGAAGATAAGAATATGAACATGCCTGTCGTGAGTACAACTCCAATGTCCAAATTGCCTAATCTGTCACTTCCAAATACTCCATCAAAACCAAAACCAAGCATTCAAAACGAACAATACAAGGAATCTCGACCAGAAGAAACTCCAAGTAAAGAACCTTCCCTCCCACTCCAACAACAACAATCAGTAACACCTCAACCTGTCACACCAGAACCAAAACAAGTACAATTAAGCGAACCACACAAACCAGCAACCAGTACTTTCAAGATATTCCAAGATGAATTCACCATTCCTGCTCGTTCATCATCCACATCCCCAATGCCACAAGGAGGAGAAAACCACGAGAACGTATTGACTGATCAAACTAACAATATTAAAAGAAGAGCCACTTCTGAAGAACCACAAATTAAAAAGAAGAAGAAATTAATTAGAAAGCAACAAACTCCAGAATTAGACAATTCTGTATTGGAATTGCCTAACTTATCAGAAATACAAAATATCTTAGTGAACCATTTGGCATTTTCAAGATTGAGTTCCACACCAGCTTCGTTTTTAAATACCATCAGTGTATCCACTTCCAAATTAAGCTTATCACAAATCAGGGGCATTTTGCACAATTTGAAATCCATCGGTGTAATTTATCGTGAAGGTAAAGATGCCGCTGGTAAGCCATTGGAAGAAGAGTATTATTACATGCCTGAGAATGACGATGATAAAGAAAGAACCATGTTGGTTGCTAATGTTAAAGGTCATGGTGGGTTGAGATCTTGTAGAAAAACTCATAAACAATATTACTGGAAGAAACCTGCTCCAATTAAGAAATAGTACACAACATACCTTTTGTTTCATTTTTGTATATTAGTTTTTACGTCGATAGATAGTTTGTTGTTTAGTTACATATAATTACATTTGTTTTTATTGAAATTTTGACATTTCACCAGTGCTGGGATAATAACTTGATGTTGATGTGAGGTGTTTTTGCACCACGTAAGGGTTCGACAAAGGATACCCATATTCCTGTTTCTGCTTCTCGGACAACTCATGAGGACTACTTATGGTGATTGGTCGTGCGATATAATTGCCGTCTCCACGAGGTTCTTTCCCATCCTCTCCTTCTGCATTTCGTCGTTTGGAATTCCATCCACGTATGCAAAGGATTATTACACCGATAAGTATTTGCAACATCCAAAGTCCGAACAACCCTAAGCAGATGTATAATTCTAACCAAACCGAACTTTCATAAACTCCAATCAACTTGTTCACTTTATTCAACACCGATTTCAGTTGCAGAAATTTAATATCTTGTAGGTCGTTAGCAAAGTCATCATCCAACAAGGGCAAATCAATGTTCAAATTATCGTTGATCCAGGTTAATCCAGATTCTATTCGTTGTAATTTTCGTCCTATGGTACAATAAACAATCGTATCCACTGCGCTGAGAAATGGCGTCTTACCAAATATATCACTTAATGTTTCATTTAACCCATCCATAAAGTCAACTAGCGTGGAATTTATACTCACAGATGTTTCTTTGATGTTTCCGAATAACTCATCATTCACATCAGTTTGGGTATTGTTGATATAATCATTCATGCCACGAATATAATTTGTCACGGTACCAGAAGTGTCATTATTGGTTGCAAATGCATCGATATGACTATTCAACGAAGATCGAACGCCATGGATTAGCACAAACTGTAGCGTAACCGAAATAATACCCATCAATGCAAAAAAGAAAACATTTCTAGCAAGCTTACTGAACAAATAACTAAACATCCACAAAACTCTCTCATTTATCTGGTATCCCATTCTTTTCTCAATGGTGTATAGGAAGAAATTGTTGTAAATATTGTACTGATTACGGAACTGGACTTCCTGAGCAATTTCTTGTTCGTGAATGAAATTATCCATACGTCTCCATTGTCTCCATTGTACATATGCAACGTATAATATGGATGCAAGCATGGCAATCATGAGTCCAATGAAAATCCATTTACTAATCTTCTGAACGACTTTCACCAATTCGCCCTGTACTTGTTCTAGTTTGTTCATATCTGATAAACACTCCTGTGTGAAATTAAGTGGACTTGGTGCACGATTTTTATATGTGTAGTTGTCTTTCATGGCATCTAATTTGTTGACCACTAGTTCAAAGGGAGCGGCAATCAATGTTTGAGTGCCATTATCCAAAGTTGATAATCCTCCCAAACTGGTATTTCTAACGTCCTCAATCTTAGTTAGCACATCACTTGGAATCATAATCTTATCTTTCAATTCACCCAAGGTGATATTTATTTGATTTTCATAAGTTGAAGCTTGTGATGTTCGTCCGGTGAACAAACTAGCTATTGCACTAACCCCAGTAACAACATCATTAAGGAACTGAGATAAACCTTGTAATGCGCTTTCGATATCATTGGTAGCAGAAACAACGGTGGCATTGACAGCTTGAATAACTCCTTCACTTGCATCGAGTGCAAATTCTGTAGTTCCCCTAAGAACAGCATTTAGGAGACACACATAAGTGCCCAAAAACAACTCAACAATGAACAAAGCAATCTGCTTTAAAGCTCGAAGAAACAAGATAATCGATGCCAATCCTGTCAACTCCAAGGTCTCCATGTTATTCACTATCATGTTATGAATAGTATTTAGCACCGGTTGTATTTCATCGTTATCACATACAGAATTATCCAATAGCTCCAGGGACAAGTTCTCAACTAATGAATTTTCTAGTATCATAAATTTGATGAGTATGAATAGTAGCAAGATTGCATATTTGTTTAAATACACTTGTGATAGGATTTCCGTTAGGTTTAGGTAGTTTCTGAACATCTCTTTAAAGAACAAAACAACAGGTTTATGGACATTCTTTTCTTATTTTTGAAAGACCGTCTACTTGACTTGATATTTATGTCTTCTTGAAGGTGATACTAAGCAACATGGTTCTGAAACAAGGATGAAACACGGCTGCAACAATTGTGATAAAATTGCTGGGCAGACGTTACAATTCTATAGAAACATCGAAACAACGTTTGTATGACCAAAATGCTATCCCGATGCAAATTCCCAACATAATATTTGTGATACAGACCAAATCTGGTACAGTTTGCTACCAGAAACAGAGATGGGCAAGGATGTTGTACAAATTATAGATTTACACGTCAAGTAAAGTCGTGTGAGTGCGTTCAATTTCATTTTCTTCGCCCCTGTGTGGGCAAACAACAACAACAACAACAAAAAAAAAAACAAAAAGACCAAACCCACATCAAGGGATAGTCAACCCAAAACAACAGTTTAATCAATCCAAAAAAGAATAATCAAAATGTCTGACGCAGAAGGTTCAGGAACACCAGATGTTGGTTCTGGGGATGTTAAAGAAGAAAAAAAAGTTGCTTCTATCAACTTGAAAGTCTCCGATGGAAATAATGAGATTTTCTTCAAAGTCAAGCGTAGTACTAAATTTGATAAATTAATGGAAGCCTTCTGTAAGAGACAAGGTATAGATCCAAGTCAGAAGCGTTTCTTGGTTGATGGTACTAGAGTTGATCCAAGACAAACTCCAGATGACTTGGATTTGGAAGATGGTGATACTATTGAAGTTCACAATGCTCAATTGGGTGGTTGCTAACTAACCATAATAGTTCCATTGTATTATATTATAATTATTTGCTAATGTGTATCTGGATTTGCTATATTTTTTTTTTTTTGAATATAAAGGAAAAGGTTTAAGATTGTACTTGCCGATGTAGATTGATTGAACAGGAACATGTTTGAACTTAGTAATGTAGGTAATTATTACGTCATCAAACTCATAAGGACTCACAGATGCTCAGTCAAAGCAAGGGAGATGACTCTGATATTTGTATGTGTTAAGGGCGTTCATTAATAATAAAATGGCAAATAATAAAATGCTCGTTCCGACCTTCTCTTTAATGACAAAGCAAAAGTCATTAGATTTTTGCTGGTGGGGTGCCATGGGGAGGGGGATGAATGGGTTCCGTGGTCCGAGGATCCAAGATAAGCCGAGCTTCATTGATTGCTTAACGGAGTCAGTTGGTCAACGGTTGCAAAGAAAGGGTACATATAATAAATCTGACTAATCGGACTCGTTTCAGTTCCGAAAGGAAGCACAAATCGTACGAGTTGTCTCAAATTGGTGATAGTGACTGCGAACGGGTAAAATTGGATCATAGTTCCTTTTTCACCCGTGCGCCTAATGTCCGAAATCGTGTGTGCATATGGACGGAAAAGCAAAAAAAATTAATGATTAAATTTATCTCGCAAGTGTAAGTGCGAGAAGGATGCCATAGTAAAGAAAAAAAATGAATGTGAAAAAAAAAAAAATAACGTTCGTGTGGTTCCATTTTTCTTTTTTTTTTTTTTTTTTCCCCTGCACTTGTACTTCCAGTGCGCACAAGATCGATGGGGGTCGGGCGAAGGAATGACTCTGGACCTAAGAAAAAAAAAATATCGAACAATTTCGCTGCCTATTATTGCAATGTCACATTGGAGATTCCGGGGAAAAGAAAAATCGCCCATTGTATCGTCGTGCGTACAAAATAGATTATCAAAAAAATAGAGCATGGATTTTTCTTTCTGTGTTATGTGTGGATTTTTTGTCTATTTCAGCCTTTATCTCAATCTCTTATCTTTTTCCCTTACAACAATAGTGGGAGGGGAGAGGAGCAGATATAAAATGGAAGGAAAATTGCTCTAGAAATTTGTTCCTACAGTTTTTTTTTACTTCTCTTCTTTTTCTTTTCAGCTTTAAATTTTTAATCTTCTATATTTTCAAGTCATTTTCAAATATGTGTAAAACTGAAATCTGTGGTATTTGTCGTATGTATCTTTTTTTTTTTGATTTGCCTTTTATTTACATCTTTGCCTGTTCTGGAAGTGGACAACAGTACTAACTAACGATAATAGAACATAAATCCTGGACCGGTTGCGGTAAACATGTCCATGAAATCATGGATATTTCATCAAAGGACATTTGGTGCACTTGTGAGCCATTGGATAAAGATGAACAAGTTTTTGTTGAAGGTCATGGTGTGTATCCGCCCAAAGCTGGCCAAGGTTTAAGAAGGGGCAGCACTATCACTCCGCCAACCTTTTAAGAGGGCACGGCTACATGTAATGGAAATACTGGTTCAATGAAGGTTATGGTTAATCAATAGAAAATTTTCTTTATTTTTTTTGTTCTTTTTTTATGTTAATAATGCATTTGACATGCTGTTATAAATGTTTTGATATACGCTATATGGTTTTTATTTATCTTTTTAATGTATATATATATATATATATATATATTGAGAACTGTTCGTGGAGATGTTCCTCACACATCCCTGTGTCTCGTGATCCTTTTTTTTTTTTACTGCAAAAAGAGTCACTGTTGTACTTAGTCTTTTTTTTCGTTCTTTTCAGTGCCGCTAATCACAATAATAGTGAGAGAAAAAAAATATAAGGAGATTGCAAATACGAGATGCGGGCTTTTATATCCTCATGTGGAGTAAGAGCGGGAACCAACTTAAAATTGTAACTATGGGGAGACGGGGCACTTCAGGGATTCTTGATTTAGGTTGCAGCAAAAATTACTGTATTGGAAAGTTCAATTACAAAGTAGCCCGTTGTACATATAGCAACTCATGTGGAGTGATTCTGAAACAAAGAGCGAGAAAAAGAAAAGGGCAGGGAATGAGGGAAAACAAGCTAAGGGAGAGGAGAATCCCACCAAAGTTGTGATGAAGGAAACGATCATTCTCTCTATCCCGCCCAAAATTCAAAGGAGAAGTGCATTATGTAGGGGGGAGGAGCAGGAGGTTGTGGTGGTGGTGAATATTATTTCTAAACTGCTGATCTAACAATTGAGATATTTTCTTAGATTGTAAGTGCGGGCTTTGTTGATTGGATGCCTTATTATTTTCTATGTGAGTTTCAAAGTCATGAGGTGTTGGAAGTTTTTCCATATCCAGTAACAAAAGATAAACTACAATGAAGATCATGGAGTTCCTTCATTCACGTCAAATGACAGTTGGTGACCCCCCTATCAAATGTCCACAAAACAAAATGAAACAAGGAAACTTGTAGGACTTTAATTTTGTTATTCAATGTACACCCAAACTAAAAGCAGAAGAAAGCAAAAGGGAAAGTAGGTCACTCGAAAATAATATAATAATCATCCAATATCGCACCCAAACAATCCTGCGTTGGTCGACAAACGTCGTGGTATTTTTTTTTTCCCTCTCTTGTGGAGTGGTCCGCCAGCACGACACTGGGATTGGCGTCGGGTCACTTTGTCGTCTTTTTGTTGTACGTTTTTATTTTGTGGTTAATTGTTTATTGTTAATTGTCATTAAGCTTCAGATTACCTTTCGTTTGTTGGATTGTTTGTTCCTTCTCTCTGTCTTATTTTCTTTCTTTGTTTTTCGTTGTTTATTTCAGACCTCACTCCCACACACATTTTGTCCTTTGTTTTCTCTCTCTCGCCTCCACTCTCACTCACATCATCCTTCAAAATAAGAATTTCAAATATTTGTTTTCTTCTGCCTCTTCCCCTTCTATTTCTGTTCTACAAGGCTACAATACAACAGTATACATCATTAGATCACCACAACGAATCATCACTGCCGTCTTTTTCAGCGTCAAAGGAGAACCCAACAAATCACGTCTGTCATAAATCTAGTCTCCCTGAATTACAAGTCGAAAAAAAAAAAAAGAAAACCACGAAAATTTTTTTAGTATTATTATTTTCATTGAACCATTACTAGAACAGCACAGCAAACAGTCGGAGTACACCACGGTGAAATCATATACCTACCACTTGTCATGAACTATCCTGACTTCTTGAATAACAACAGCTCTTCCGCGGCCATCGTGTCCAAGGCGAACGGGGATGGATCAGCCCCAGAAAATCAGCCCAACCAATCTTTGGGGTACCCCACCACGCACAATGGCAGTACCAACAACCCCGAACAACAACAACAATTTCAGTTCAACAAGCTTCTATTTAACAAGTTGTCTGCTTTGGATGACTCGCTGCCTATGGATATGTCCAGTTTCTACAACAACACAAATGTAAATAGAGACTCATTCCACTTGCCTGCTGAATTACAAGGTGGTGTGTCAAATATTTCCTCAAGAAGACCAAGTTATGCAGCTGAATCGTTCACGAGAAACAACTTCTACAACCAACCAAGTTTGAATCCCCAGTCTCCGCAAGTCGGACCTCAGTCATCTAACTTTTTCAACAATGGGAAGGACTTGTCATCGATAGCAATTATGAATAACTATGCTAATAACCACTACCAGAACAACACCATTAACAATTATGATATCAACGATTCTTTTTCCAACTTGAATTTGCATACAAAGTTTAACGATTTCCAATCCAGAAGACCTAGCCAATTGGTAGATTTCCCATTCAATCCATTCTATGCTGGCCATGTACCACCGCAGCAGCAACTGGCACCAATTCAACCATCTCAACCGCAACATAGTCGTCATCAACTGCAACAACAACTGCATCAGCAACTGCAACAACAACAGCAACAACAAGCGGTCTCACCACAACAGCAACAACAACAAACTTCAATAAATCTTGGAAACAACCCAGTTCCATATGCTCCATTCCAGAACAAGCAAGGTTTGAATGTGTCGTCCCAGCAACACCAACAACAGGGCCAAGGTGGAAGTATCAAGTTAGAAAATGGGTTAATGTTCAAAGATCAGTATATTATCGCGTCTCCAGATTTGAAGAACTTGTACATGAAAACCATCAAATACTTCCAAGATCCAAAAATCACAAGTGAAATCTTATCGAAGTTGAATGAGTTGTTGATGAACCCAGTTATCATCAAGTTGATTACATTCATCAAGAATTTAAATAATCTCACATTCAACCACAAAATTCTTTGTCTTGTTATCAACAAGAATGGAAAATTTGACTTGTTATCGTATCCACACAATTCCAACATATTCTTGCAGAAAAACGATTTGGTAATTGTTGATGGTGACCGTGGTAAAGATTTGGTTATGATTGTTGAACCATTGGTTAATTTGAACTTTGCCATTTTGTTCAACTTCTTGAAGAAATTGGAACATTTGAAAAGCTTGACCATTATTGAAGGACAGGTTACCAAAACCCATGGTGGAACACACCCAACAACTATGAATGCATCTACCATTATAAACTCACACCTGAATGAGGATAATGAGTTTATCATAACCTTGCCCACAAAGCAAGTTCTTAGATTTGCGAACCCTAAAGAGGTTCATAAAATCAGTGGTAAATTCCTTGAAGAAAAGAAGGCGTTCATCACTTGTTACAACAAGATCAAGGAACTCAATCTTGAATCTGATTTATCGCTCATCAACGTTGAATATCAATGTGATTTCAAGAAATTGATTTTCTATTACTTTGCAGGATTCAAACGTATTGATTTTAGAGGCTTGATTAAAGAATTGTTTAAGATTTACAAAACCAGAATTTGGTTGTGTGCTGTTTTGCCTTATGATAAACCAGAACTTTACATTACCATGGGCGATGAAGATGTTGAGCCTACAGCAACCCAAGTCAATGACAATATGGTTCCAAGAGAATACGAATTGACGAACGATCAGATTTTGAATTTCTCCATTAGCGAGTTTGACAATTTGGCGACTCCAAATTATTTCCATCTGCTTAATGTCCAGAACTTGATCAAGCATTTATCCAACGAGATAAAGGGCCATTTCTATGGATTCAATACTGGGAAAATGGAAAACAATCTCCGCGCAATCAAATCTGTTGACAGTTCTGATCGAAGCAGAATCTTGCCAAATTTCAACCCATTCGAAGACATCTAATCTATCAAAAAATCATCAGAAAATGGAGGGAAAACATACAAAATCAATATCAAGTTGTAACAATTTAGTTATAGAGTTTTGCTTTAGTCAATGGACTATAGACTAGTTTGGATAATTATAGAGATTGCTTTATTTATTTGTTTTTGGTTTTATCATTCCTTCATTCCTTCCTTATCACCTTCCTTTATTACTTCACTCCACTCCTTCCTCTCTTTAAAGTTTGTTTTGTTTTGTCTTTTTTTTTTATATTTGATTTGCTATTTCCCAACATATTCAAAATTATTATGCCCCTTTTCCATCATGATATATTCATTCATACACAAAATAGAGTAGCCGTGGGCTTGTTTTTTATTAATACACTGTTTTTTTTTATATATTATTATTATTATTACAATTCTTTTTGATTTTGATACATTGATGATTTATTTTAACGAAATTAATGGGACCAAATATATATACATATATATATATATTTATGTGTACTTCTATATAGTGTTATAAAGATTTTAATTATTAGTTCAGTAAAAAAAAAAAAAAGATCTTCTATTAAAACCGAGAATGAGCCTTTCTTTGTCTACCAATCCTTGATCCAACAATTTTCTCTATAGCAAGAATGTCCAAGAGACCCAAATCAATTGAAGAATTATTAGATGATGATAATGCTGGAATCCCAATATATATTCCCAAAGGAAAACGATCAAACTTGAAAAGTGCCACATCAGTTAACAACAGTCCAATTATTAAAGTACCACAGAGAAGACCCATGGCAAGAAAGCCAGTGAACCACAACGACACCTCATCGCAACCAATTGTCGAACTTCCAAAACCACCACCATTAAAATTCAAATTTGAATGGAAAGAAGATGATGACACTTCTTCTGGTTTCGTTCCATTGATATCTGATGATGAAGAGTCTCATAATGAGAATGAAAAAAATGATCCCATATTTAGCAACACAGATAGCAGACATTGGAGAGATAAACAATTGAAAGATATGACAGATCGAGATTGGAGAATTTTCAAAGAAGATTACAGTATAACGACAAAGGGGAAGAACTTACCCAATCCCATACGATCGTGGGATGAAAGTTCGATCAATCCACAATTGGTTACATTGATTCATAAATTGGGGTTCAAAGAACCAACATCTGTTCAAAGAGCAAGTATCCCATTGTCGTTAACCAAACGGGACGTTGTTGGGGTTGCAGAAACGGGAAGTGGGAAAACATTGGCGTTCTTAATCCCCTTGCTTGATTATATACTATCAATTGATGAAAATTTCATGAAATATGAGAAGCATACCAATACTCCAGTTGGATTGATCTTAGCACCAACAAGAGAATTGGCAATACAGATTACGAAAGAAGCAGAAAGGTTTTGTAAAGAGTTGGGGTACACCGTGCTACCTGTCATTGGTGGACATCAATATCAAAATACAATTAATGACATCGATAAAGCTGGTGTCCACATAATAGTTGCCACTCCGGGTAGATTAGTGGATTCTATTGATCGAAAAATAGTAGACCTTAGCAAGTGCTACTATTTGATCATGGATGAGGCAGATAGGATGATTGATATGGGGTTTGAAAAAGATTTGAATAAAATAATGGCAAAGCTACCAAACAGCAACCAATTGACACACTCAATAGACGGTAGAATATTCCATTTGGATAAGAGATCAACCATGATGTTTACAGCTACTATATCGCCACCAATTGAGAAAATAACAAAAAATTATTTGATTAATACCGGTTATGTTTATATTGGTGGGGCTGGTGAAGCCTTGGATAACATCGAACAGAGTTTCGAGTATCTTCCAAGTGGGGTTTCAGAAACTACGAAGTTTAACAAATTACTGAAGTATTTGCAAAACCATATCAAGTATACACGAAACCCGTTGATTATTATATTTGCCAATTTTAAACATGTGTGTGATTCTCTTTCGCAAGAGTTGTCAAACGAGCAGTTGGATAATGTTGTGATACATGGTTCCAAATCACAAGAAATGAGGGAATCGGCCATAAGTCTGTTCAGAAACCACGAATGTGAAATATTAATCGCCACCGATGTTGCCGCGAGAGGTATAGATATTCCAAATGTTACGTTGGTGATCAATTTCCAAATGGTTAAGAAATTTGACGAATATATTCATAGAATTGGGAGAACTGGTAGAGCTGGAAACACTGGTAAGAGTTTCACATTCATATCAGAGGATGATTCCGAAGTTTTTCTCCCACTTAAAAGGTTCCTAAAGAAAGGTGGCAAGAGACTACCTGATTGGTTGTATCATTATCAATCACAAACTTTTCATGAATGAGTGAGTTAATGTATAATTAATTAATAAAATGCACATTCATATTGACTTGTTCTATTGATCTTTGCTCCCAATTTCTCTGCCATAGTCCATGTCAAACCTGCATCTCTTAAAAATCCCTTGCCAAATAACGCAAGGTCAAACCCTCCATTGTCAATTAGCTGATCTAGCATCTCCACATCTCTATCTAATCCACCACTACATGCAACCAAACATTTATTGCCAACATGATTCTTGAGTTTGCATGCTAATGGGACTTGCGATGGGATCGATCTATCCTCATTCAAAAGATATCTTGACTTGCAATGTTGAACATTTCCTCCTGATGTGACATCAATAACCAGAACACCTGATTCTACCAATCTATCGGCTAGCTTTAAGGCTTCCTCGGGTGACCAACTTTCCTCATCCTCACAATTATCAGACATAGCAAGTTTGATGAAGATCGGAACTCCACCATCAATTCTACTTCTAACTTCGTTGATTATTTCCAACACCAATCTGACTCTATTCTCAAACACCCCTCCATATTCATCATCTCTCCAATTTGTCAACTTGCTGAAGAATTGATGAATTAGACATCCATTACCCGCGTGGATTTCAATAGCATCAAATCCGCAAATCCCCACCGCTCGTTCAGCAGCATCACCGAAATCCCTAACAATCTTCCGTATTTCACTCACGGTCAATTGACGAGGCACGTTATGTTTATCACTAAATGGGACAATCACAGGAGCAACACAATGATCCTGGAAATTATTTTCTATTTCTCCAAACCCCTTACCTTCACCAATTTTCCTACCACCGTGATTTAATTGAATACAACAATGGGAGTTTTGATCATGTATGAAATCAACAATTTGTTTCAATTTCTCTGCTTGGATGTCATTCCATAATCCTAAATCATGAGTGGATAGTCCCGAGTGTGGTGATACTGATGTGCTTTCAATCATGATCATCCCCGCTCCTCGGATTGCAAATGACCCGTAATGTATTAGATGAAATGGAGTGATTTCGTTGGTTTCTTCTGAGGAGGCATACATGCACATGGGTGATACACCGATTTTGTTCGGTAGTACTATTGAATCATTGATTTTCAACGGTCGGAATAATGCTGGTTGTGGTGGTGGTGGTTCTGACATTAGTTTAATTGAATCTAAAGGGGAAAAAAGAGTATGGAGTTAGAGAAAATCAAAAAAAAAAATGAAAATTAGGGACGTACAAGTCATAACTCCGAAAATTATCTCTTGTCGTGGCATATATGTTCATTAACTATAATTATTACCTATAAACTACAGAATAAATAAGAGCGTGGTAGCGGTCATTACTATTCGTCATCTTCGTCACTGGAATAGTTTCCCAAAACACTCTCCAAATGTGGTTCGTTTCTGCTGAATATCAGATTCCTGAACTTTGAAACTTGCTTCAATGTAGACGCTGGAATTATGCTGTTCCCTCGGTTGGCTAGCTTATTTGCTATTTCTTCTTTTCTGGAGTTATCATCAATCAATTCCTTCTGTGTATCACCTTTTTCTTCTTCTTTCATCTCCTCGTCTTGAACCTCCCGTACGTTGGTTACAACGGGTTCCAATTTACGTTTTTTACTCTCTGTATCCTGTAATAGTTGCTTGACTGTATCCATGGCCAACTCTTCCAATCTTCTCTTTTCCTGTTGTTGTGCTCCCGGGTTTTTATCTTCACTTGCCCATCGGACATATAGAACTTCTTGACTTCCCTGTTGTAAAGATTGTTTCTGCATTGCCTCTTTGGCAAACTGTGCCTGATTTTCTGTTTCCATGGTTATGAATGCACAGTTCTTATTCTTCAATACTCGGATTTTGCTCACTTTTCCAAACTCTTCAAAATTCTTGGTTAACAAGTTTTCAATATTTGATCTCATATGAAATCCTCCAACATATAACGTGCGATTTTTCTTATTAAATGATCCCACTCCATCCATGTCATCGCGATAATTGGCAGTTTTATCTCGGCCAAAACAATCTTGTGTTGGTTTGAAATTATCTGATTCGTTCGGTAGTCGATGGAAATAATTGCATTTGGATCCTAGATAACAACATCCATGACTGAAGAATAAACATATTGGTGAATCTTTCCAAGCTCGAGTATACCCTTCATCTTGCGATATTTTCACTCGATATTTCAGTTGTGTCAATGCTTTGTTATAAATCTCTGCCGATTTCGACCACCATATGTTGAACTGATGACTTCCAACTTGCTGTGGTTTATCCGAGTCGGATATTTCATCGGGATTTACCTGTTGTCTGGCGGGTTTCGACATGGGATCCGACGACGTTATTGCGCTGATTGATATTTTACTGTGAGACATAGTCTCTGCGTTTGACTATTTTTTTATCACCACTATTTTTTTTTTTTTCCTTGGTTTCCCGTGCTCGTTCTATTGCTGGTGTGAGTCTCGTAGTAGCTGGTACTAATTTTCTTTCTCTTATTGTTAGGACTAAATCTGATGTAAACGTTTGTCGGGGTTGTCTTAGTTGACATAAAACAAAAAGCAGTAAAACAATGGATAATGATTTGGAAGATGACTTCAATATCTTTGCTTGAAAAGCATAAATAGCAAAAAAAATCAAATTATAAAAGCAAAGAATGACAGCATGATTAAGTAAGAGGATTCCAAAAATCCAAAATCGAGAAGTGACGTAAAGAGCAATGCAGAATCATTGATGGAAAAATGTACAAGCGTTTTTCCGATGCTGCATGAGGTGCCGCAAAAAAAAAAATTTTTATTAAGAGAGTCGGCCTGAACAGAACCAAGAATACAAAATAGAATTACAGTGTACCAGAATGACGCATGAAAAACAACCGATATTAAGAATTTAGGGTAAAATATTTAAAGAATTATAAAAAAAATAAAAAGCAAAAGAGAAAAAGGGTCTACTTAACTCTAAATCAAAGAGAAGATGAAGGAGAAACCAACTAAACCGGCAACGGCAAATGAGTTCTTCCAGTTACCTTGGTACATGCCATTAGCAGCACCGGTAGAAGAAGTGGTGGAAGTACCATTGGTTGCATTACCAGCGGTTCCACTAGTAGCATTGGTAGAACCAGCGGCAACCGCGGTAGAGTTGTCGGCACCAGCAGCAGTACCGTTAGTGGCACCTGCAGCAACAGTGGCAGCAGCAGAATCAGATTCAGATTCGGTTTCGGAAGCATCAGCAGATTCAGAAGCAGATTCATCCTCTTCGGTAGCAGAAGCATCAACAGATTCGGAGGCAGATTCATCTTCTTCAGTGGCGGAGGCATCTTCGGATTCTTCGGTGGCAGAAGCAGATTCGTCTTCTTCAGTGGCAGAAGCACCTTCCGAATCTTCAGTGGCTGAGCCAGATTCTTCCTCAGTAGAAGCAGTTTCAGTGGCGTCACTGCCAGTTTCAAGGGCGGCGACAGCACCAATGGAACTTAATTGAGCGTCAACATCATCAATATTGGAAGCGAACCCTTCGGTGATGGTGGAATATTGCAGTTCACCAATTTCGGTCAACAATCTCCAGTTGTTTTCTGCGGCGTCGGTGGCAGACAGGAATTCGACAACAACCCCCAGGGTGAGTTCAAAGAAACCGTTTTCCAAAGTGCTGGCAATACCAAGACCTGCAGTAAGAATATCGTTAATACCGTTTAAAATATCAGCCATTGTTTAAAATATAAGTGAGTTTCGAATTAAAGTGAAAGTTGTAGTTGAAAATGAAAATGAAAATGAAAAATAAAAAAAAAGAAAAACAACAGAAATAGAAGAGCAACAGCCACATTGACATTTTCCGGAGAAGAAAACATGGGATATTTATACTCCAAATTCGTAACGTTAAAAAAAAAACATAAAAAAACAACTGTCTTTGGAAAAGATATTAGTGTGGATGTCGTGGGACGTAAGGAGCGTATGGCAATGAGACGAATGAGCGAAAAAAAGTCTTGTCATTATTCGTGCCAGGCATTGTTTTAGAGAAAAGTCCACTGTGTTTCAAATAAGGTTTACTTATGGGCTATGTTCCAGTATTGTCTGCATGGGGAAGTGTGGCCACTCCACTTGTGAGGTTATGGTTATGAAAAAGCTGTGTCGTTGTCGTGCTTTCTTCCTCTTTCTCCTTTTTCGTTTTAAGCTGAAAAATTCTTGGACGCGTAGTGTATTCTATTTAGTTTTTAGTCGCTATTGTTCTAGGGTGTGGGTTTGGTTCGTAGTCTTGCATTCTTTTTGGCATTCGAAAACCAGAAGGAGGCTTATCCTGTTCTTCTCTGTATCCTCCTTGCGGGATAAAATAGAAAAGGTAAAATTCCGATCAGATCTCCCTTGGCTTTATTTTTTATTTTTCAATTCGCTCACCGTTCCGAACATCCTTGGCTAAATGGTTTCGCGGCACGAGCGCCGGCAAAGGCAGTGGAAAATAATTGCATGATTATGATTACATGATAGTATGCATGCTTGTTTGATTGATTTATCAATCGTATTCGCTTTTCTTGTCAATCAATTCTTCTTGATTAAGATTACCGCAATCCACTATCATACATCGTCATGCCCACGTTTTCTCTTGTCAATATTGCAGGAGAAATAGAGGTTGGAAAAATCTTGGGTGCATTCCTGGTCTTTTCTTTTTTTTTTTTTTTTTCCGCCCACACAGTTTTTTTTCCATTTTATAATATTAGTAATAGAATATTAACATTTTAATATCGAGCCGATGATCATTCATTTTTTTGTTAACCATACGAGCAGAAGGAATGAATGAATGAAAGAGTAAAGAATGAAACATCTTCCATTATTGTTTCGGTTTTACCCAAATTGTCTTTCCTAGTTTTCGTTACTATTTTGCAAAGGAATTTATCAAAAAAAAAATTAACCGTTTTCAACTTACTACGCTTTAGCACAGGGGCTCACCGCAGTCCCAGAACCCCTTTCTTCATATCAGATCTGGACAATAGATTGTATAGTTTATTGAGGGGTGCGAGAGATGCTCTCATAAGCCATGATTATAAGAGGACTAGGTTTACTCAGTTTCTTTGTCTTGTGAACACTGCAGATAGAGAATGCAAAAAAAAATAAATTCAAGGAACAAACATATGCAGCACGTGGAGCAAAAGAGTCACGTGGACGCATTGTGACATATGCACCAATTCCAAAAAAAAAACACGTATATACATGCGGAATAGCACTATTTTACTATAATCTGCATAGCAGTTAATGTAATTGCACAGAATTAATGTCTCGTGGAATGTAATCTTGACGTCTATTTGAGTGTACGTTTCTTCGACAATCTCAAGAGATAAGGTCGTATGTACGAGCGAAATGTGAGAGGTTGTGAAGGTCGTCTCATAGTGTTTAATCGGTAACAAAGAGGGGCCAATATTGTCAAAAAACAAAATCTCTGTAATTTGACGAACCAATCAACAGCGAGGTCTTCTAATAATGTCACATGAGGGAGAGGACTGGAAACTGAGGTCCAGGGAAGGATGGGCGGGGAGCTAATGTATAGAACGGAGACACTAATTAGAACAACAATCATTAATTTTGGTAAAGAATGTATTTTTTTGGTCGTCTTTATAGTGTTTAGTTCTGAAGTGGACCCCGTTTTGCAACCAACTCTGGTCACCGAGATCTATCGATTTTTGAGCACAGCAAAAAACGTCACGTGAGCAAATTTCAATACCGGTCTTACAATCTAAGCGGGCTATTCACTGCTAGACAAATCATATCAAGTATATGCAATGAAGAACAAACTGTGAGATGGCAGTGTCCTTCTTACATTGGGGTAATACTAGTTCGACTGACAATTCTCCCAGTTATGGATGTCAGTAGTAGAGAGCTGCCATTAATCCCCCGAATGGGCATCATCCCTGTAATTTGACAGTTCGGCAAGTGGAATAGGCGTATGACTGAAATGGAGTCGAGACAAAGAAATGACTTGTCTTACAGAAGGGCTGGTTTTGGCAGGGTTATTGTGACGGGTGTTTGCAGTGATGAGTAAACTGGTTGCGACCAGAAGCAGACATTCAGACCATCTTACAAACGAGAAAAAATATGAATACTGAAAAAAAAAATTCCACTGATAACATTATATCACCACATATCCCAAGCACATATCCTGAAGTCTAATGTTGCGAGCGACAACATATACGCGATCGGTTATAAGTGGTCGAATGTTCCTGCGTACAACGAGTCTACTGAACAGCAAAATTGGAAGGGGGCAACTAACTGCTCTTGAATTCGAAATTTACACTCCCAGCATAAGCTTCGGACTACCATTGCACTTGAGAACCAGACCTGGATCCGATAGAGAAGTAGCTTTACAAACGTTAAAGGAAAACTATGGAAATTTCCAGTTTTGGGATGATGAGAAAAGAATAATAGATATCAGCAAATTGAAAACAAGTGATCTACAATACCGGGGTACTGTACCAAAGGAAATCTTTAAAAATCTACTCCGGATAAAAGAACTTAGCGGTAAGCAAATTGATAAGTTCCTTGCACTTACGTTGTTAGGTACTGATGAAACTCAAATGTCGGACAAGTCTTACGTTGCCCTGAATGTCAAAAGTTTGTTAGCAGCTGACAAAGATATTACTCGAGCATTGTACTTGTGTCGTCTAACTAAAGGCGATGCGGGTGTTGCTGCGATGAATACCATTATCCGTTTCGTATTGAGTACTGGCGAGATCGATGAAGGCTTGAAATTGTTCCACAAAATGAAGTCATACGGAATTCTGAGAGATTATTACACATATATTACATTGTTCGATGGTATGACCAAGGCACTTCCGTGGGGGAAGGTCGAAAGTTATCAGGTTGATAGTGTGTTGGAGATTTTTGGAAATTGGAGAGCCGGGTTTGCTACAAGAGGTGAACAGGTCCCCATAGAAGGGTTCAATGCTTGTTTGAGTGTGCTAGTTAAAGATTTTAGAAACAGGCAGGCCAAAGCGTGGGAATTGTTTAACGAATTAATGGAAGACAAAGAAAAGGGATTACATAGTACACACCCAGACACTCAAACATTTGCCATATTTATTCATGGAATCAACCTGTATTTTGACGATCAACGACGTAGAATTGTCAATGATAAAAAATTGAGTACTGATTCACGTGTTTTGCGATTATTGGATTTGAAGGCTGGTAATATAGAGATAGCGGAGGTGATTTTCAACCGAGCCAGGTCACTAGCGACACCTCCGCGACAACCATCGACTTCAGATACTGATGAGGAAGCGCATACTAAAGCTGCCGAGATTTGGAATAGAACCAAGATTGAGATCGATATGCCGTTGGTTTCCCTCTATGTTTCGGCCTTGTCCAATAACTTGTCGCGTAGTGATGATCTTGAATACCTGGGTTCCCATTACATGTACAGGCAGGCAGCTTTGAAGATATTACAACAAGCTTCTCCGGAAATAAGAACGATGTTGGATTTTGCTGAGAGTACAACTGGCTCATCTCCTTTTATAGTCGATGAAACAATTATGGAAACCACTGATGCACGTATTGAAAGAGCCATTTCCAATCAAAAGGATACTAATTTAGAATTTGTTGACGACGTTGAAATGCTTCACCCACAGAATGTGCTTTCTGCCATGAACATTGATGATTTCAACCCGGAGTTACCACGCCCTGATTCTGACGATTTTCCACCTCACCCTGTTCCATTGATTGATTTCCAACGGAAAGTTGGCGATAAGCCGCAGGAACAATGTGGAGTCAACAAAACCTTATTGAAGCAAACATTTTACTGTTTGATTAATATGGGTAAATCGAACGAATTTGTAATTGCGTTCTATTATGCGTTGGTTAAATGGGGAGATGTGAGTATCAACTTGTCTGATTTGGAGAACAGACCATTTGATCTTGATAGGGTTTTGAAACCCAATTCGGCGCCCAAGCGCAAGAAAAGTAAATCAGTTAACTACGTTATGGATAACAATTTTTTGGAGATGTTTATTTTGGTAACTGGCAAGGAGTGGCCCCAATACGGAACGAAGCGAAGATATTTGATTGTGGAATTGCTTCAAATATTATGTTCTAAAGAGTACAACCCGTCGGGAATAATACCCAATTTCCAAAACATAGATTCTGTACGGAGGACTTTTGATGCAGATTTGAAGTATTATAATAAATGCAATCATGGTGGTTCAAAAATGAAGGATGATGTACTCAATCATGAACAATTAATATCATTTTCAAAGAATTTTGCAATGTTCACGGCAATTGCGCTTGAATGGGCTAAACGTTTTAGGGAAGCGAACGAACTCCCCGATGAGTATTATGTGGAAATTAATACAATATTCAACAGGTTGTTAAGCTCCAAATGGGTATATGTATCCAAACAGGAAGTAATTTATGTGCTTAAATTGATTACAAAGGCAGGCATCATGTATTATTTACCCCCCATCTTTCCAAAAGATGAGAGTAAAACTTATCCAACCATGCTTGAAGACCTGTTAGGATACTTGGAAGGTACCTTGTCAAAGATTGACGATTTGACCGATAGTAACGTCCAATTATTGACTGAAATAAAGAAAATAGATCTCTTGTATCATGTCCCAGAACAAGATAGAATGAAAGCATATGAGGAAATTCAGAGGAATATATATGACGCAATTGATGTTGACGATACTCAACTTGTGAAGCTGGACCAAAGTATTGGTGAGTGACGTCCAGGACGAGGAGTGTGGATGAACGGGTGCAGAACAGTGAGGTTGTAAATAACGAGCTTGTTGATAGTGAATAAATGATGACATGTATAAAGTATTTTTATATCCAACTCAAACTAGTCCGACAAAACTGTAGAAAATAACGGTGGAAATATGATCATACTGAGGCAGGCAAACTTATTCGTACCATTGGATATTAAATGTTTCATATTTCATGACCAGGTGATTTCACACCAATAATGGATGATATATGACACGACCAATTCAAACCAACCCGTGTGAATATAATTCATCTTTTGGTACGAACCATAATCTTACTTCTGGTATGAACATAAAGTGAAAACATTGTAGGATATGTTCCCATTTAGTCAATTTCGGTAGGTGCTTCCCCGTTTTTTTTCCCTTCATCCAGATCCTTTTTTTTTTTAGTTGGCGGGCGCAAAAGAATATTCCCAATTAGGAAGCTCGATCCCGTTATCGATGCGTGTGTTGAAAAAAAAAAAAAACAGAAATTAAAGTACTATCAAGAATCACTATAAAAATCAGGCATAATTCCCACAAACTTGAATCAGTAAGTTCTAATTACTTCATCTTTTCCAAAATTTTCCCCTATTGAATAATACTAATAAATAATCAAAAATGTGTGGTCCAAACAGTACATCCAGCCAATCCACTGCTTCGTCATCTGGTAAACCTGCTCAATGTTGTGGTAGTTCATGCAAGTGTGGTTCTGCTTGTAGTTGTCCTTCCTGTAACACCACCAAATTATAAGTGAGTACCTCCCCTCGTTCTCCACCTCGATGGTCCCAAGGTTATTTTTCTTGAACTTGTCAATGCTGGTTATTAATCAAAAAGAAAGATACAACGGATAAATAGATGATAACATAATACGAAACAGTTAATATATATTTCCAAAAACACCCAGAAGACTTAATTTTTTTTTTTTTATTATTTTTCAAAATTTATCATTATATAATTATTACACTAGTACATTTAGAACTCCTCGTCCTCTTCAACGTACTCTTCATACATGATTTTCTCAATCTCGGCAGCAAATTGCAACAAATCCAGGCTCAACCCATCCATTTCCTTTGCGTGTTGAATTAAAATCTCGATGGCCCTCAACTTGTTGAAGTAAAAATTTCTCTCAGACTCCATCTGTTGTGCATCGATAGCAAATTCTTCAGCTAAAACTGACGTCGTGACCCCCGTTACTGGACTTGCAGTTGGGGCCGATTCACTTGCAGTAGGAGCATGGTGAGGGCCATGGCCATCGGTATTGCCTCCATTTACTGTTCCATTTTTGACTCCATTGGGGGAAGGACGACCATTATTAACAATCGGTGGAACCGGACTAGCAGTTGAAACACGATTAACTGTGGGACGATCCTTAGGCGTAACAGAATTTCTTCCATTTACAACGCCATTACCAGAAGATTTTCTCGATCCAACAGGGGTAGTCGTTCTTCTATTATCCCTAACCTTAGGAGCAATGGTCGTGGAACCAACACTGGGCCTTGGTGGTGACAGTTTGACGACGGTTGTTTTCAAGGGGACATTGTTTGTAGTGGCATATCTTTTAATCCACTGTAAAAGTTCCAAATTATCTTGAAGTTTGCAACGAATCAATTTTTCCACGTCGATGGACTTGGTTATGTTATTCTTGACAAAAACATGTTGTAGAATCTTGTAGTTATGACGGAATTCATATTCTGTCTTTGCGTTGTACTTGATTTTGTTCAAAGGGACGTCACCAACTATGCTGTCCATCAACTGACAAAATGCAGCACCAGATCCACATTGTTCAATCTTGGTGTAATTTAAATCCAAGGTACTGTTTAACCAGTTGAGCAACTCTGCTCTAGATTCGCCCACTACCATATCGTTGATTTGTCTGAGTGACCTTGATTGATGGGTAGTGACAATGACAATGCAGTTGACAGAAACGGGTTCAATTTGATCTGTCTACTTCTTGGTTTGTCAAAAAAAAAAAATTAAAAAAAAAAAAATCTAGCCAAATAAACAACCTGTATATTAAATATTCACGCGCCCAAACATCAACGGTTGTAATTTTTTACGTGTTTCAAAGTAGTTAGATATGATTATATAACAGAGAGGCAGATTGCAAATAAGCACAAGTAATCAGAGAGGAAGGCAGGTATGGACTAAGGTGATCTAGAATTCTACAGGTCATGGGGTTTGGAATTGGAAGTTTTCAGTTAGCGTGGTGTAGAGAGGGAACAAAAAAAAAAAACTATCCCTACAATCAATAGACTAGACAACAGCTTCTTCAACAACAGTACAGACAACCTCCTGTACCTCCTCTTCATAGGGGTTGTCTAGCTCGTGGTGATTTTACCTATTTTTTTTGCAACCCACTAAATTAGAAGAAACGCCCTGAAAAAAAAAAAAATCGTTCGTCTATCCTGGCTTTATTTTTTTTAGCGGTTATGATCGCTGGGTGATGGCTATACATCCTGTGAATTACGGAGATGCGAGGGGCGAACACGTTGTGAGAGATGGATTTTTGGAGACAGTTTTACATAAGCTGGCCAAATTGTGTGGAAGTAGGCGGAGTCAGAATCTTCTCTGAAACAAACAATCACCAGCAAGCAAAGAGAAATTTGTTGCTGCCAATTTTTCTTTTGTCCCACATAGTGACCATTCCTGCAAAATTTCAAGGTGTCATTGAATTCCAGAGCAACTGGACTGAGTCTTTTTTTTTTTTGCCTACTAGTAATATTTTTCACAGTGCAAAAGTGTGCGTATTTTGAAAGTTTTTTTTTTTTTTTGCTATTTTTATTTTCTAGCGTGCTGCCTCTTTGTCTACGAATCAACTATCAACATTATTTAATTGAAGCAATTAGCGACTAAATTGTTGTTCGTTGTTTTTTTCTTACTACTTATTTATTGAGTTTGTTTATTCATTTATTTATTTCTGTATTTGATTACCACACCATAGATACCCACGTTACACAATGTCAGACCAATCAGCAACCACGGGCTTCTCCAAGCATCAAGAGTCAGCTATTATTTCGGATTCAGAAGACGTAGTTGACATTGAAATCAAAACGGCCGGTGCCCCACCATTAAGAAGATCCTCTTCTTTGTTTTCGTTATCTTCCAAAGAGGATTTGCCAAAGCCTGACAAGAAGGAATATATCCAATTCATTGATGATGACAGGCATTTTAGTTTAATTAGAAACTTGCACATGGCCGATTTCATTACATTGTTGAATGGTTTCAGTGGGTTTTACTCAATCATTTCCTGTTTAAGATACACATTGACTGGACAATCACATTACGTGCAAAGAGCCCATTTCTTTATATTGTTAGGGTTGTTTTTTGATTTCTTTGACGGAAGAGTTGCAAGATTGAGAAACAAGTCTTCCTTGATGGGTCAGGAATTGGACTCATTGGCTGACTTGGTTTCCTTTGGTGTATCTCCAGCTACTATTGCGTTTGCAATTGGTTTCCAAACCACTGTGGACGTGTTGTTATTGGCATTCTGGGTTTTGTGTGGTTTAACCAGATTGGCAAGATTCAATATCTCGGTTAATAACATTCCAAAAGACCAAACCGGTAAGGCACATTATTTCGAAGGGTTGCCAATCCCATCCAATTTGTTCTGGGTCGGTGTCATGGCATTGTTTGTCTACAAGGATTGGATTCACGAAAACTTACCATTGGGCACCGTTTTCCAAGACACCGCGTTCGAATTCCACATCATAACTATTGGATTCTTCTTGCAAGGTTGTGCTGAGATTTCCAAATCGTTGAAAATTCCAAAGCCATAAGCAAAGGGGTGTGATGATGTTAAGTATGAGTTTTTGTTTAGTCTGTTTTTGATCTTCATCTTAGTTGTAAGATAGATCATGTTAAAATATATATATATATATATATATACATACATGTAAAAGGTTCTATTTACTTTTCAGGTTCTTCCCATCTTGGTTTCGACCAAGCGAATATCAATCTGTCTCTATAATCCAACCCATTATACCTACCAGTTAGCAACTCCTTGTAAAATTCTGGAGGGAAGTTTTTCGGGTCCAACAAACCAATATCGTTTACGCTGAACGGATTTAACCTGTGGTTATGGTGAGATTTGCCCAATAATTGCATCGTATCCCAGAAGGCTCCATTCAATGGCATCAAGTTATTCAAGAATGTTATCCAATAAAGTATACTTCTTTTCCTAGACCCCGCGTTATCATGGGTGATTCCTAGTTTCTTGCATTTATAAAAGAAGAATGCCAATTGGTACAACAAATCTGGCTCACCGTCTATCTGTTTAATAATTTCCTGGATCTTGACATCAGTAGAATGCCCTCCTAGTTCCTTGTATCTATGGTCTATGTTGTTTGCCTTTTCAACTGCCTTGGGAATTGTATTGAATATCCTTGGTAGTTTAAGGGTTCTGCACTGCGACAGGTACAATATTGGTGATAGTATTCTAGGCGACCTAAGTGTCTGCTTTCCAAGGAGACTATTCATTACCAGTTGTTTTGTTTGTGGAAGCTATGAAATTGGTGACTGGGTTGTATGCAGCAGATGCTTTAAAGGTTATGTCGCCAGGCAACGAAAATAGAGGGCGAAAATTTGGTGGAAAAAAAAAAAAAAATGATGAGAAAAAGAAAAAACCGTAGAAAGAAAATTTTTAATAGATTTTTCACTGACTACAAGAAGGCTACAAACGATTACGACCTTTGATCTTAGGTTATCACCGCAATGTTAAGAACACAATCAAGATTTTTGCTAAGATCTATCTCAGTCAATGCTACCCGTGCATTGCCATCTGCCCGTCTCGCGGTACCTGCACTTTATAGACAATCAGTCAAGCTTTATTCCACGAAAGACAGCAATAATGCAACCGACAAGAAACAACAAGACGAAGCCCCAAAATCCATATTGAATGAAGAAATGTTGGCCAGAGCAGGGTTTGAAGATGTCGATCCAAAGGATAAAGCAAGCACTTCAGAGGGGGAAGAAGGTACTACCAAGAGAACCGAACGTAAGAGAAAGAGAGCCCAAACGTCAAAAGATTTGCAACGTGAAAGATACGCCAACCTCTTTTACTTGAGTAGTTTGTTGCTCGGATTGGGAGGAGTTGCCTACATGAGTAGGGATTGGGATTCTGAAAAGGAACAAGAAGAATTGGACGGTAAAAACATCGACAACGGTTACACCCCAAAGTTGATGTATGATAGATTAAGCAAGAGATTGGCATCCTTATTCACCTTCTTCTCCGAACCAGCATTTGAAAACTTATTGCCTCCACCACCTCCTGAACAATACCGTCGTCCATTGACTTTGGTTTTGACTTTGGATGACTTGTTGATCCACTCTAACTGGGATACTCAACACGGATGGAGAACCGGTAAGAGACCAGGTTTGGACTATTTCTTGGGTTACTTGTCTCAATACTACGAAGTCGTTATCTTTGCCACCAACCTGCAAATTTACTCCGATAAGACTGTCAACAAATTGGACCCATACCACGCCTACATTTCCTATGCCTTGTTCAGAGAAGCTTGTCGTTATAAAGATGGCAAATTGATCAAAGATTTGTCGTTGTTGAACCGTGATTTGGGTAAAACTGTCATGATCGATGTTGATGAAGATTCTGCTGCTTTGCAACCGGAAAACTCCATCATTGTCAAGAAATGGGAAGGTCAACCTGATGATTACTTGATTAGATTGATTCCATTCTTGGAATACTTGGCCACCCAACCAGTCAAGGACGTTAGACCAATTTTGAACTCTTTCAATGACAAATCAAACATTGTTGAAGAATTCGAAGTCCGTGAGAAAAAATTGAGAGAACAATGGAACAAAGATCACGGACGTAGCGGCCAACCAAATGCTGGTAACTTCCTTGCCAAGTTGTTGGGTATGCCAACTTCCGAACCAAAGATGCCATTAGATATCATCAGAGAGCATGGTCAATTACAATACGAACATTTCCAGAAATACTTGCAAGAGAATGCCCACAAATTCTTGGAAGAAGAACAGAAATTGAAGGATGAATTTGGTAAAGTCACATTGAACAAGTTGATCACTGAAGGTGCTCCAAACCCTGAAGATATTGCCAAAGTTCAACAACAAAGAGCATTGGAAGAAGCTCAAAGACAAAAAGAAGGTCACCAATAAACAACACCAAAAGCAAGATTCAGTGATGCAAGACCCATGTATATACTTTCATAAATAAAAAAATTGAGTTAAAAATCAAGTAACAATCTGTACGCAAACTCTATGTATACCTTTTGCAACTTGTCTTTCCATTTTGGGATATAATACTAGTACGGTTGTCGTGGGAAATGGTTCAATTGGACAAGAAAAACAATAGCAGAAAGCTATGAGTTACAAAGAAGCCTATAACGAGGCACATGTTCCACGCGAGCAATTTTTTTTTTTTTGTGCCAGTTTCGGTCCACAGAGATTAGAGGCCGATAATCGGTCAAGTAGCTCTAGTGCAAATTGAAGATGACTGAATTCGGTTGCACCATAGGTGAGGCTGATTTGGAAAGGAGAAAGGAGATTACGGATCATCAATACCTGTAATTCTCATCGCCTTGGATCAGCTGGGTTTTCAGAGTTCTTTTTGCAAGTTGTTCATTGGCCTGACCAAAGTTATGGGATTCGGTTCCAACCGGATCCATAGCGAATGACCACAGTCATTATACTCTGGGATGGTCAGCCTACTTCTGAAGCAGTTTCCTTTTGGTGTACTGAATTGAAAAGAGGGGAATCTTGTTGTATCAACGATACGATATTGCTCAAATAATCCAGCCAATCACCCGATGGAATTAACTTTTGAAACGAAGCGTGAACGTTGGTTAGCAAGGCATTTTTGTGTGCTGTATTGTTCTTTTTCTCTCTTACTTTGCTTTATCTAATTCATCAGTAAAAGCCGAGAATTTCTTTTGCACTTTTTTTTTTCCGTGTTAACTCTTGACTAATACAACAGAAAATCACACATGAAGAAACTACAATTTTTCTTTTTGTTTTTCCATAACTTCATTGATTCTTTCTTTTCTTTCTGACTTCATCGTTATCCAAATCTATCCGCTTTTTATATATTTAAAGAGCATATTTTCACTACAAAGCTTTATCCACATTCTCTCCTGCTTCCAACCCGGCCATCGGAGAATAAAATTCCTAGTCACGGGGGAAAAAAAAATAAAAAAATATTCACAGCAAACGACTGACATCCAAAAAAAAAAAAACATAGATTACACGGATCCGAAAAACTTTCGAAATGCCACCAAAAGGTCCAAATATCGTTCCCAGACAGGCTCCATCACCTATAGCACTTTCTGCATCGAGCCCTGCAACGTCGTCAATATCACCAGGTTCTACTCCCAGAAGCATGAATAGTCCTAGCATATCAGTGAACGCAAAAGCTGCGCTGGCACTCGGCAACAAGAGCAACAGCCTCGTGCCCAAACAAGTAACTACCATTCAAACATCGAAAGATTGGGTGCTTCCACCGAGACCAAAACCGGGAAGAAAACCAAGCGTGGATACGCCGGTATCTAAGAGAAAAGCACAAAACAGAGCAGCACAAAGGGCATTCAGAGAAAGAAGAGCCACTAGAGTACAGGAGTTGGAAGAAAGACTATTGGAGGTTGAGAAAGAAAGAGATGTAAAGGAAATGGCTTTAGTTGGAACGATTAATAAATTAAAGGTAGAGAACAAGTTTTTGATTAAGAATTTAGAACAGTTAAGACAAGAATTGAACCAATTGAAACAATCGACTATGAGAGCCCAAGTTCAACAGCAACAGCAGCAACAACAACAACAACAACAACAACAACAACAACGCAACTCCATATCAAGCAGACCATCTCCACAGGCACACCACCCTTCGCCACATGCACAAGGTATGAAGTCGTCATATTCGTCAACGCCTGCAAGTAACCATCCTTCTCCTCATTCAGAACCTCACAACTCAATGTCACCAGCTAGTTCTTCGTATTCACTTCAGCAAATCTCACCAGCTCCTTCTTCAGATCTGCCACCAAACTTTTACAGCGCTGGAATGCAAACCGTAAGGTTGCGCAAACCACTGACGCACTTAACGCCAATTTCCAATAACAACACACCTGAAAAAGCGATATCTGCGAATGATGGTGGTGATAATTTTGATTGCGGCGTTTGTCTTAAGGATAACTGTCTTTGTGAATCGGTGGGGTTGAAAGACATAGATACGAATAAAGCCAATAACAATGTGGCGGTTGGTAAAGATCTACAAAACTTGGTGAATTCGATTAACCCAATGCCTGCTGTGTCATTATCGCGCAAGAGAAATATTAAATCAATTGATGAGGAACAAGAGATTGATTTTACGAAACAATTCAGTAATAAACCAAAGCCAATGCCTGATTTGAAGAAACTCAAGAAAACGACAACCAAAGCAGTGGTACCAGTCACAAGTGGTAACAATGATATCAGGTCTACGTTTAATGAAAGTTCACCGGTTGATAATTGTGGATTCTGTTCTGATGATACTCCATGTGTATGTCGAGAAGCTGCTAAAGAAGCTGCCAAATTGAACGATTATTTAAACAACCCTCAAACTTCTAATACCAATGGAGTAGATCAAGACGATGATTTGATGGATGAAAACGATGATCATAAAATCTTACCGCCTATTCAAAACAATAACCAATCACACAATTTCGCTAAATCTTCTTTGCCTGTAATGCATCCTGGTCCAACTATTGAAATCCGTGAATTTTCAAACATTTCTGCGGTACCCAATGTGCTAGCAACCGCTACCGAAGCAACCACACCAGGTGCCACTTCATTATCTCCAGCTCCAACTACATCTTCTTCATCAACATCAACTAAGGAATCTTCTTCATCTGCTAATGATGGTGGATGTACAGGGAATCCTGGCACTTGTCGTCAATGTCAAATGGATCCAATGTCGACGTTATTCTGTACCACAGTTGCCAGTCGAACAACAACTATTGCACAAACAGTTACACCAATGAGGCAATTATCGCGAAATAATTCCAAGGCTTCAATTCCTATAGACTCGTTGAATAACCCTCAAAGTCCTGTTCCACCACCATTATTGCCAAATACTAGTACAGCTCCTTCAACACCTTCATCGTCATCGTCATCGTCAACGGCAGGTACTACTGGTGGTATGTTCATACCTTGTGCGGATGCTTATAAGACTTTGTCCCGTCATAAGAAGTTCAATTCTATGGATTTCAGTACGTTGGTTGGGAAATTAACTACTCGTGGTATGCAAGTGGAAGTACAATCTGTCGCTAATGTGATTAGAGAACTAGATAGGAGACTATATAATTAAAAGACCAAATCTATACAGAGGTGGTTTTTGTTTAGTTATTTTTATATACTTTTAAGGTAATAATGAGATATGTGTATGTATTTTTTTAAAAAGTATAAATGTAAAACAATAAACAATGATATTAAGTGGAATATTTTCAAAAAAAAAAAACGCAAGCAGGGAAAATATAAAAAAAAAAGATTACTCAAGGATATAAACTAAGTCCATGATCCTGGCATTGAATAATCACTAGTTTCAGCGAATGAGAAAAACGATGAATCGTGCTCAGTTTCTTCTGGCTCGGTTGTAATACCTCCTGTGTGTTCGCCGGGGTTGGTATTCAAATTAGTACCAGTTGAAGTTGTCAGCTTGACGTCAGGGTTAGCAAATGATTTTGGAACTTCAGAAGATGCAACACCACCGCTAATAACTCCACCAGTGGAAGCAATTTGTTCCTTCTTTCTAGGTGCTCCATCTAATGAGTAATTGGCATTTGAAATACCGTCATGGGTAGTACCTGATCCAGTGGATCCACTCAAACCAGGGACTGATTGCTGAGAAGAAGACAGTAATGATGGACTATCTGGTTCTTGAGAAGGATATTGAGGAGCCTTTGGAAAATCATCGTCTCCATGACTGGTTGACTTGACTCCAGATGACGGGTCAATTGCTTTCGTGCTAGCATCTGTGTAGCTTGATGGCTCACCATAGCCAGCCGAAGTAGAATCCTTAGATTGAGCAGGTGATGCATCTGTTGCGGAACCTGTGAATCCAGGAATACCAGCAAAGTTAAAACCTGGAATTGTTGTATTCTCTCCTGATGGAACTGACTTAGCTGCAGTGTGATCTGGTGCATTTGAAGACGACGTGGTTGCAGCAGTGGTACCACTACTAACAACAGGATGTGAACCAAATGAAGAGCCTTGTGTTGCAGGTGCCGACTCAGTTTGTTCAACTGCAGATCTGTTTTTATCTCTGTGGGAATCACCAACGTGATGCTCTGTTGAAGTAGAAGTAGGAGCCGGTGGTGGTGGAGGAGGAGGAGGAGCAGTCTTGGTGGAGCTTGGTCGTTCATATTCGTGTGATTTTCTAAGAGCAGTTGCAGCAGCTGCAGCAGCTAATCCTCCAGCAGCAACAGCAGTAGCAGCAGTTCCAACTCCAATATGATCTTTCTTGACATCACGAGAGGTGGTAGGCGAAGTAGCCTGATGGTGATGTTGATGGTGGTGGTGACTCTGTTGGGATTGACTTGGTGGCTTGGATCCTTGAACTGGGGATTTAGTGGATCCTACCACAGGAGATTTCGAGCTTTCGATTGGAGACTTGGCACCATGACTTCCTATTCTTTTACCACTGCTAATGTTTTCAATTGACAAATCAGGATATTGAGCAATTTCGATCCCATGTTCATCTCTAACAATACCACTCGAGGTATCAACTTGCAATTCTTTAACGTTTGCAACAACAGCTGCATGGGTCTTTTGCAATCTGGCAACTGCAGTTCTAGCAATTTTAGTTGCAAGAGCGTTATCCTTGATTCCTTTGACGTTAACAAAGATTTCGTCTTCCTCTGTAGCTGCTGGACTTTCGGCGTCCTGTTTCTTGAGCGGAGGTTGACCAACATTATCCGATGCATCCAAGTTGGCATGTTTCTCAGGAGCACGAACAGCCGAACCCCCAGTAACAGACTTGCTGGTGTTATCCATTGGTTTAGAACTGGTTTCGTATTCACTGGCAGCCACTCCACTGCCAACACCAGCACTCAATGCAGCAACCTCACTAGGAGTCAAAGCAGGTGAAGATGTTTGGGAATGCTTTTGAGTCGAACTCACATTCTTTCTAGCAGCTTCAGCTAGTCTTTTCTTGGCAGCCTCAGCTTGCTGATAAGCATCCAATTTATTATCACCAGAAACATTACCGGCAGTTGATGCAGAAACTGGATGAGCACCACCGTACGGTTGGTTTGAAGAATTGCGCTCAACGGATTTCGCCTGTGGAGATGCAATCTTTGAATCTTTCAAATCCTTGGTACCACTAACATTCGGATCGTACGTGTCATCTTTATAAATTTCTTTGGTGTTTGCATTGATTACCAATTTTCCTGTAGTCAAATCAACGCCCTTTTCATCTAATTTCTTCGATGCTTTCTTGGCTGTTTTCAAGGCTTCGTCCTTATCTTCAATACCGATAACTTCAACGACCAAATTTGCATCTGGCTGAACATCACCTTTTAATGTACTAGGTTCAACGTATTCATCATCCAATGGCTTCTGTTGTTTTTGATTTCTTAAACCTGCTGCTGCCGCAGCTGCACCGGAAAGTCCAGCAATCGAACCGATCACAGCAGCCTCTCTATGGTTGGTACCCACTGGGTTGCTGTATTGACCACCTGCACTCCTTTGTGCATCTCGTTCTTGCTTAGCTTCTGTGCTGCCATGAGCGTATCCATGTTCATACAAATCTTGTTTCAATTTAGCATCAAGCGAATAAAAGGAAGATGAAGTGGAGTCTGTTGCACCATATGGATTAGCGCTGTTGGTGTTAGTAGCTCCAGTTCCAACGGCTTTGCTTCCTTCGGAATAACCGGTTTCGTAGCTAGTTCCTTTCAAATTAGTGCCAGCAACAAGTGGGATACCTGAAGTAGAAATTTCTTTGTCTTTCTCGTCACTTAGAAATGGGTTTTTTCCTTGGGAATGACCTTCATCATACAATTGCTGTTTCAAAGTTGGATTCAAAGTTGAACCTACATCCTTTGACTTTGACACATCCTTCTTTCCTTCACCCACTGCAGCACCTACACCAGCGCCAACAGCTGCAGCGGCTGCAGCAATAGGCAAAGTGCTTGGAACACCGTGCTCTCCGTGTTTCTCGGTCTCCGGAGAATCCTTAGTGGACGCATCAATGTTTGGCTCTGGTAATTCAGATTCACCAATGGGTTTGGTTGCATTGTAAGATGCACCTGAAACAGTTCTCTGGTGGGTTGGCAATTTCACCTCAGAATACTCCGTTGATGCGCTTTCCAACTTACCCTTTTTATGGCCCTCTTCATATAATGCAGCTGCAGTTAAACCAACAGCAGCTAAACCAGCAATTCCTCCGGTGGCAGGACCCTCAAAAGATGACCCGGCAAGCGATTTCTTTACCTCGTCAGGCCTCGCGGTTCGATAGTTATCTGGCAACTTTTGCACATCGGTTCCTTCTTGAGCAGCAGTGGGTTTGATTTCATTAGTATCACCCTTATAGGTTGGCAACTTTGCAATTGATGGATCAGCATCTACAGCAACAGCAAGCAAGGAATCAGTTTGGTTGGTCAATCCTTGCTTTTTGTTATGCTCCTCAGTTTCTTTCTCCCAAAGCTTTCTGTCATTGGCATTTACAGTTTCCTTCTCAGTAGCAATGGCTCCAGCACCGAGTGTGGTTTCAGCTTCGAGTTCACGTTTGTCTCCTTTGTATGCGGGGAGTTTTTTAATGCCTGGATCAGCGTCAGCAGCTTCTTGAATTAACGAGTCGGTAGGCTTGTTAAATCCATGAGTCTTGTTATAGGCATCGGTTTCTTGGTCCCAAAGTTTTCTGTCGTTTGCATTTACGACTTCTTTTTCTTCAATAGTGGCACCTGGTCCAAGCGTAGTTTCTGTCTTCAATTCCTTTTCATCAACTTGGTGAGCTGGTACTTGGGAAATTTTTGGGTCCTTCTTTTCGGCATCATCAACCAATGAATCTTTGACGTCTTCTTCCTTAGATTTCCTTCCAAATGCATACCCAACAGCACCACCTAAAGCAGCTCCTGCTGCGGCTAAATAACCCTTTGACGAAGGTGAGGAAGCTGCATCTTTGCTAACTTGTGGAGAAGTACCAGTGACATTTGCATCACGTTGTGCAACATCTGCACCATGTGCTTGTGGTTGAGAATGTTGCTGTGACTTGGAACCTAAAGCATCTTTTGAAACAACAGGAACTTTTTCAGATGAACCATAAGCTGGCAACTTGACAATATTTGGATCAGCGTCTTCGGCTTCTTGAAGTAAAGATTCCCTTGGATTTGCGAAACCGTGCTTGACGTTATATTCTTCGGTTTCACGTTCCCATTCCTTGAAATCATTATTTTCAACCAATCCACGCTCACTTGGTGTAGCACCTTGGCCAAGTGTTTCTTCCTTTCTCAATTGCTTTTTATTTGTTTGATGAGCAGGAAATTTGTTGATTGCTGGGTCTGCATCTTCAGCTTCTTGGAGTAAGGATTCTTTGGGGTTGGAGAAACCATGTGCTCTGTTGTAATCATCTGTTTCCTTTTCCCAAAGACTTCTGTCGTTGGAAGCAACTATCTCACGTTCACCAAATGTAGATTCTTTACCGAGGGTTTCTTCCTTTTTCAATTCTTTCTTGTCTGTCTTGTGGGCTGGCAATTTGTTGATTGATGGATCCACATCCTCGGCTTCTTGGAGTAAGCTTTCTTTCGGGTTTGAGAAACCATGGACTTTGTTGTAGTCGTCAGTTTCTTTTTCCCAGATATTTCTATCATTGGAGGCAACTAACTCACGTTGGTCAAAAGTGGCAGCGTCACCAAGAGTTTTCTCTTTTTTCAATTCCCCTTCGTTGACTTTGTGCGCTGGTAACTTGACAATGGATGGATCGACTTTCTCGGCGTCTTCAAGTAACGAATCGTCGACGTCTTGCTTTTTAGCTGACTTTCCAGTAAGTGCCGCGCCTACAGCACCAACGGCTCCGCCAATAGCAACACCAGCTGCAGCTAAGTGTCCCGTGTTTGATGAACCGGTAGTGCTTGCTGTGCCTCCTCTTTCGGAAAGAGCCTTGTTTCTTCCTTCGTTATAAGCTTCCTTGGTGATTTCATCGTCATATCTGGCGTATCCTCCAGTGGTCTTGGCGTCTTTTTCAGCTTGAGATTTTCCAGTGGCATATGCATCCTTCACGACGTCCTTGTTGTGATCATCAGAAGTCGCAGCTGCTAAACCTAAAGTACCAGCAACAGCAGCAGTGGCCCCAACGACGGCGCCTTTGGTGCTCTCGTAAAGACTTCCCGATTGACCAGCAGTGGAATTGGTGCCAGCATTTGGATCCAAAGTCTTGGCTTTATCTTCACGAAGCAAAGCATCGCGGTATTGGGTTGAATTCTTATCGATCCCTTCATAAATATCTTGACCTTGTTGATAACCAGCTTTGTAGGCATCGTCATTGATAGCCTTTGCTTGGCCTTGAATGTGGCTGGAATCTTGAACTCCTTCTACTTGGCCCTGGTTGTAAGCCGTATCATGGGCTGCAATGCCTTGACCTTGATTATAAGCCGATTCTTTCACTGGGACGGACTGTTGCTGTTCATTTTCAGAGTTGCTCTTTTTCAAACCCAAATAGGCTGCAGCTGCTCCCAACGCACCTGCTGCACCCGCTGCAACACCTGGAGTGGCACTTGTAGTGGTTCCTTTGGTACTGGTTGGTGAAGTAACATCCCCGTCTTCATCTCCGATATCTTGAAGTTTTGGAGCTTGAATTGGTTCTTTATGGACAGCATAATTGGAGGCATTACTTGGTTGTTGCTTCAAGTGGTTAATCTTCGACTCAGTTTGATCGAGTTCTTTATCAAGATCACTGATTTTCCTGTCATAAGCAGAATCATTATGGTCACTAGTTACGCCTCTATTTGACGTAGCACCAGACTTAGCACCATCTCCATAACCTGCGGCAGCAACAATACCAGCAGCAAGAGCACCTGTTCCAGCAACTGCT
>JAKTVH010000005.1:8130-29850 GCA_030557105.1 Candida frijolesensis | reverse complement strand
AAGATGACCCGGCAAGCGATTTCTTTACCTCGTCAGGCCTCGCGGTTCGATAGTTATCTGGCAACTTTTGCACATCGGTTCCTTCTTGAGCAGCAGTGGGTTTGATTTCATTAGTATCACCCTTATAGGTTGGCAACTTTGCAATTGATGGATCAGCATCTACAGCAACAGCAAGCAAGGAATCAGTTTGGTTGGTCAATCCTTGCTTTTTGTTATGCTCCTCAGTTTCTTTCTCCCAAAGCTTTCTGTCATTGGCATTTACAGTTTCCTTCTCAGTAGCAATGGCTCCAGCACCGAGTGTGGTTTCAGCTTCGAGTTCACGTTTGTCTCCTTTGTATGCGGGGAGTTTTTTAATGCCTGGATCAGCGTCAGCAGCTTCTTGAATTAACGAGTCGGTAGGCTTGTCAAATCCATGAGTCTTGTTATAGGCATCGGTTTCTTGGTCCCAAAGTTTTCTGTCGTTTGCATCCACGACTTCTTTTTCTTCAATAGTGGCACCTGGTCCAAGCGTAGTTTCTGTCTTCAATTCCTTTTCATTAACTTGGTGAGCTGGTAATTGGGAATTTTTTGGGTCCTTCTTTTCGGCATTATCAACCAATGAATCTTTGACGTCTTCTTCCTTAGATTTCCTTCCAAATGCATACCCAACAGCACCACCTAAAGCAGCTCCTGCTGCAGCTAAATAACCCTTTGATGAAGGTGAGGAAGCTGCATCTTTGCTAACTTGTGGAGAAGTACCAGCGACATTTGCACCACGTTGTGCAACATCCGCACCATGTGCTTGTGGTTGAGAATGTTGATGTGACTTGGAACCTGGAGCATCTTTTGAAACAACAGGAACTTTTTCAGATGAACCATAAGCTGGCAACTTGACAATATTTGGATCAGCGTCTTCGGCTTCTTGAAGTAAAGATTCCTTTGGATTTGCGAAACCGTGCTTGACGTTATATTCTTCGGTTTCACGTTCCCAATCTTTGAAGTCATTATTTTCAACCAATTCACGCTCGCTTGGTGTAGCACCTTGGCCAAGTGTTTCTTCCTTTCTCAATTGCTTTTTATTTGTTTGATGAGCAGGCAATTTGTTGATTGCTGGGTCTGCATCTTCAGCTTCTTGGAGTAAGGATTCTTTGGGGTTGGGAAAACCATGTGCTCTGTTGTAATCATCTGTTTCCTTTTCCCAAAGACTTCTGTCGTTGGAAGCAACTATCTCACGTTCACCAAATGTAGATTCTTTACTGAGGGTTTCTTCCTTTTTCAATTCTTTCTTGTCTTTCTTGTGAGCTGGTAACTTGTTGATTGTAGGATCGACATCCTCTGCTTCCTGAAGTAAACTCTCTTTTGGATTCGAGAAACCATGTGCTTTGTTGTATTGAGCAGCTTCTCTTTCCCATTCTCGGGCATCATTTTCTTCCACCAATTCACGCTCACCAAATGAGGCTTGCTTGCCGAGAGTTTCTTCTTTCTTCACTTCTGGTTTGTTCGTTTTGTGAGCTGGCAAACTTCTTATGACTGGATCCACATCTTCAGCTTCTTGAAGCAAGCTTTCCTTTGGATTAGAGAAACCGTGTGCCTTGTTGTATTCATCCGTCTCCCTTTCCCAAATTTTGTCCTCATTACTATAGACAACTTCCTTCTCTGGTAAGGTGGCTTCTTCTCCCAATTTCGTTTCCTTCTTCAATTCTGGTTGGTTTATTTTGTGGGCTGGCAATTTGTTGATTGATGGATCCACATCCTCGGCCTCTTGGAGTAAGCCTTCTTTCGGATTTGAGAAACCATGGACTTTGTTGTAGTCGTCAGTTTCTTTTTCCCAGATATTTCTATCATTGGAGGCAACTAACTCACGTTGGTCAAAAGTGGCAGCGTCACCAAGAGTTTTCTCTTTTTTCAATTCCCCTTCATTGACTTTGTGCGCTGGTAACTTGGCAATGGATGGATCGACTTTCTCGGCGTCTTCAAGTAACGAATCGTCGACATCTTGCTTTTTAGCTGACTTTCCAGTAAGTGCAGCGCCTACAGCACCAACGGCTCCGCCAACAGCAACACCAGCTGCAGCTAAGTATCCCGTATTTGATGAACCGGTAGTGCTTGCTGTGCCTCCTCTTTCGGAAAGAGCCTTGTTTCTTCCTTCGTTATATGCTTCCTTGGTGATTTCATCGTCGTATCTGGCGTATCCTCCAGTGGTCTTGGCGTCTTTTTCAGCTTGAGATTTTCCAGAGGCATATGCATCCTTCACGACGTCCTTGTTGTGATCATCAGAAGTCGCAGCTGCTAAACCTAAAGTACCAGCAACGGCAGCAGTGGCCCCAACGACGGCGCCTTTGGTGCTCTCGTAAAGACTTCCCGATTGACCAGCAGTGGAACTGGTGCCAGCATTTGGATCCAAAGTCTTGGCTTTATCTTCACGAAGTAAAGCGTCGCGGTATTGGGTTGAATTCTTATCGATCCCTTCATAAATATCTTGACCTTGTTGATAACCGGCTTTGTAGGCATCGTCATTGATAGCCTTTGCTTGGCCTTGAACGTGGCTGGAATCTTGAACTCCTTCTACTTGGCCCTGGTTGTAAGCCGTATCATGAGCTGCAATGCCTTGACCTTGATTATAAGCCGATTCTTTCACTGGGACGGACTGTTGCTGTTCATTTTCAGAGTTGCTCTTTTTCAAACCCAAATAGGCTGCAGCTGCTCCCAACGCACCTGCTGCACCCGCTGCAACACCTGGAGTGGCACTTGAAGTGGTTCCTTTGGTACTGGTTGGTGAAGTAACATCCTCGTCTTCATCTCCGATATCTTGAAGTTTTGGAGCTTGAATTGGTTCTTTATGGACAGCATAATTGGAGGCATTACTTGGTTGTTGCTTCAAGTGGTTAATCTTCGACTCAGTTTGATCAAGTTCTTTATCAAGATCACTGATTTTTTTCTCATAAGCAGAATCATTATGGTCACTAGTTACGCCTCTATTTGACGTAGCACCAGACTTAGCACCATCTCCATAACCTGCGGCAGCAACAATACCAGCAGCAAGAGCACCTGTTCCAGCAACTGCTGCAGCTCCAGTGGCAGTAGTGGTATTAGCACCAGCAGCTTCACGTGGGGGTTCACTTTGCGAAGCAACACCGGAAGTAGTCTTGGTTTGGTTTGTTGGAGTCGACACATCTTTGTGTTTTCCTTGTTCAAGAATACCGGTAATTCCGTCAGGGTTATAAGCAGACTTGTTCTCTTCGTGAATTTCTCTTTGCTTTGCTGGATCGATATTGGATGAGATATTAGAAGATCCGACGGCAGCGTTATCTGCACCAGTAGTTGATGGTTGGAAATCTATTCTTCCTCTTTTGTTACCTTCCTCGTATGCTTCTTCTTTGATAGCTTGGAATTCAAAATCGTCTCCAACAGCTACGTCACTACCGGTAGTATTATCTTGGTAGCTGCTTGGTTTAGTTTTCAAATTGGAAAGATCATTATACTCCGCTTTTGTTCTTTCGTTGTACGATTGTGGTGTTTTGCTAGAATCAAGAACACCACCTTGGGTGTCTTTTGGATCGAAGAATTTACCTTCACCATCAACAGTTTTTGCTCCTTCAGTGTAAACTTGTTCGCCATTGCCATCTATACCTGGTTTAAGCTTAGAACTGGCATCTTCCGGAACGACAACAGATTTATCTGTAGGTTTCTTATCATTAGCGAAATCACCTGGAATGGAACGATCAAGAGGTTCTCTGGAACGTCTTGGAGGAGAAGTAACAACACGTCCAACAGATGATTCTGCTAAAACTTCTCTGTCGGAGCCAGAATCTTTACCACTGGTAGCAGCGGTAGCAGTAGCAGTAGCACCTGTAACACCTGCAGCTGCGGCACCTGCCACACCGGCTCCAGCAACTCCCGCGGTAGCACCGCCAGAAGTGGAAGGTTCATGTTGTTGTTGAGTAGGAGTCTTATCTGATTTTCCATGTTTGAGATGGAAGTGGAATAATTTACGACCTTCTTCGTGAGCTTCTTTAAGTATATCCTGGTGGTCTTCACTGTGCGTACCAGTAGCAGCAGTAGTGGTGGCACCAGTCGTCGTGGATTTTGATTTTGGATCGGAAACTGTGGCATTGGTTCCAGACTTGTGCTTGAGATGGAAGAACTTACGACCTTCTTCATAAGCTTCGTCAATTACATTTTCTTGATCTTTCTTAGGAGTCTGGTCTTGTTTGGCGGTCTGATTTTGTTTGGAGGGGGAAGAAGATGGGGACTCTTTTTTGTCCGACTTGAATGCGTTCTTTACTTTGCTAAAGAATTTACCTTCGGACGAACTCATTATGGTTTTAACTAATACAACAATTGATTGATTGGTATACTGAATACAACGTTATAGATCAATTGATAAAATAATATTCAATTAACAATTGACAGGGGGGTAAGATAAGGTATGGTAAATGGGTAGTTGGAAAAAAAAATAATAATAATTTGTGGCAGCAAAAAAAAAAAAAAACAGGGGGACAACCAAAATTGATAAAACTAACTTTCGTATTCTATTCTGTGGGACGAAAACAATAACAATAATGATGTGCTAGGTTTATCAATTCAATTACTATACTTGATTGAAAATGAGTAAGAAAGGAATAGAAGTAAAAGAGAGGAAAAAACCACTAGTACAGAATTTCAATTGAGGTGGGAATTGACTGTTGTTTTAAATATGGCATGAAATTCGTTCCAAAAAAAAAAAATTGATGATCCTTCTGGAATTTTCACCTACACATGGATTGCTGTGTATGATACGTAATCGATATAGACAACCAAAAAAAAAAAAAATAGAAAGGGCTTGGGAATTGATGTGTGCGTGCACAGGGATCACAAAATTTCACAATTTGCCGAAAACCACAAAACAAAAACCCTCGCTCTCTCCCCCAATATATGGCGTCATTTGGTAGTACTCCCTACATTTTAAAGGGGGTCTCTCGCAAGCTGCTATTATTTTTTATGCTTTGTTCAGTTTGACAACCAAATTTCATAATTATGGCAATTAATTGCACGTCAGCAACTTTACCTATCCTAGTATTCCTTTATCACCTTTTCTTTTTAATGCTTGACCAATCCAACTGAGATCAACAGCTACAAAAGGTTCACATAGTACAAGTCATCGGTTAAGGGGTAAGGATTTTTTATCCGGTTTTTCTTTTCTTCTTTTTAGCGGTTGCGAAGTTAAGGTTAGCTGGATGGTCCCATTTTATTAACGGGACGATTGGGAACGCGATAGGAGGTCCTTCTTGGTTACCCTCAACCCCCCTGTTTACCAAAACAGCAAAGTTACGTTGAGTCCAATGTGCATTGTTAAACCGAACGCATGACTCTCCCCATCCAAAACAGCAAGCAATCGTATTCCCATCCCCCATCTACAAACCAAATATGAAACTTACTGCGATGGATTTCACAGCAATTGATTAATTTATTGTTCATTATTGTTGCTGTACAACGTGTGGCATCAACAACAACAGCATTCCCCTCAGAATAGACTAGACATACGCTTTATGACGATGAGCTCGTCTCTTGCGCCCGTTCTTGCCCCATTGATATTATGATGGAATTATTTTTTTTTTTTCGGTTGAAATTTATTAAACGACACACTAATATAACACGCACTGCGACTAAATCGGTGGGAGAAAGCTAGAACAAAAAAAAAAAATAGATCTCGGATCTAATCTATACAGGTAGTGGAGAAACATTACCGTCGCTTCCATGGTTATAAAAATAACAGTATCTTATCACTACCTGCAAAGTACTCAGGAGATGCGTAAATAATCTCAATTGATGAGGTTACGTCAGTAATATAAAAAGTGAATCTATAACGGATTGCGCGTATATTTATTTGTATTCCGGTTTTTTGTTCCGTTTATTGTAGATTAATCTTGTGACCAACCATTCCAAACTCTCCTTCAACCCTTGATTTTCCAACACAGAAACAGGCAACAACTTAGAATCGGTAGCTTCTAGTTCACTGACCAACCTTATAAACACCCCAGTTTTAAGCGATACCAAATCGACTGCTTCTGGTAAGTCCTGCTTATTCGCCAACATTAGAATCGGTACATTTACAGTCCCATCCACGTTCGCATTACCCACATTGTCATTATCATCGTCGATTTGCATCCAGATGTCATTATGAGCAATTTCTATCAAGGTCTCGTAACACTCTTGGAAACGGTCGGTGTCGGTAGAATCAATGATGAATATTATCCCATGACATTGTTTAAAGTATCTCGACCACATACTTCTTAGGGATTTTTGTCCACCCAAATCCCAAAATTTCAAATTTATATTCTTGAATTGTGACGCCATGGGGGAATCTGAATCTTTTGATGCAAATTTAATCGTGGTTGTGTTTTGCCCCACTGTTGGCAAAATTCGTTTTGATTTCAAAATATCCGATGTTGATTTGCCATTCTTGAGGTTGTTATCATTATTAGAGATGGATGACGATGATTTGGAATTGTGGTTTGTATCTGTTGACGACTGGTATAATAATTTTAAGTGTTCTAAGAATGTTGTTTTCCCTGCATTATCTAACCCTAAGATAAGTATATTGTATTGTTCTCGTTTAGTGTATTGAGTGTATAACGATGACGCAAGATGAAACATGTATATGAGAATTCAATAAAATAAATAACGGATGTATAGGGAATGTAATTGGATCAGGAATGAGCGGGGGGTTGATGATAAATGTTGATATTAGTCGGTGATAACAAAAGTAGGGTTTTTCAGGTTGTTCTCTTTTTTTTTTGTTTCGAGGTTTTTTTTTCTTCCGGTTGATGTGTTGACTTCTGCTTCACAAAGGATCTATCGGCGCGATGGTATAAATACCACTGAAGAGAACGGAAAAAAAAAAAATTTTTTTTTCAAACTTTTCACTTGTCTTCTCTCTCTACCAACAATCACCGTACATAAAGAATAGTATGTTTCAATTCTTCCTATAAACTATTTCCGTTTTGGTATTTTATGATGAATAACTAGATAGGGACAACTGAGTAAATCTTTACATTGAAGACAGTTGTTTAATTAAGATAGTAGAAAAACATATCTGATCCCACACCAAACCAAACAGAGAAGTGGAATATAAATGAGAGTACGTTTTACTAACAATCAATATAGTTCTATAAGTGATTCATATATATGTATATATATAACTCAATAAAGAGATCTCATTCTTTTTTACTCATTCTTTTTAGCATGATTTGGTTTTCCAACATAAATGTAAGAAACAACAAAAATAAACCAAGCGAAGATAACTAAAGCAGTACTGGCAATATATAACCAGGAATTGGTTATATCCCAAGATCTCTTGAATTCATCGTTGGCCAAGTGTCTAACGGTGACAACTCTTTTGTCGGACAAGTACGACAACCCTACTCTTTTGTAATCCAATTCAAAAGTAAACATACCATGATGATCGGGAATAGTGAAGTTGACATAGTATACATAAGTGTCCATATCGGAACTGTCTTCTTCATTAGAGCAACCTTTACCCAATGGATTCAAGTTCAATCTTTGATAAGGATCCAACATTTTGAAGGATAATTGCAATTGATCATCGTCGTTTTCAACTTTGAATGGAACCCATTTCCCATCTACAAATTCGGAAACCCCAATAGTATAAATTGCTTGATCTTTGATTCTGTACAAGTGAGGGTTTAAATGTTGTGGTTCATCAGCTTTAATATATTGGACAAATTGCAATTTCAATTTGTCTTGTTGTTGGAAAACCCATTTGTATAATGTAGGTTCCGCTAACAATTGTGAAGATCCTAACCAAACCAATCTTGCATTGTTCAATACTCCTTGGAATCCAACGGCCAAATAACCTTGTGGTCCAAAAGTCCATGTAGTGTCTGAATCAACAGTAGTTTCACCAATCTTGTTGGTGTATCCTGTGGTTGAAGATCTAATGATTGGGAAAATATGCTCATTGTTGGAAATCAAAGCTGCATTCCCATCATATTCAGATCCTACTAAAGACGATGATTCAGAATCAATTAATCTAGTATCGGCAATGTTTTCCTTTGTCAACTCAACAATACCATTCTTGGAATTGAAATGATCCAAATATTTATAATTCTTTGGCGCTGGGTAGATACCTATTTCATTCAAAAAGCTTCTAATTCCCTCGGGTAAGACAGCACCTTTGGCTCCGTTGCCGATATCACCAACGACTAAAATATTACCATCTTCATTAATGAATCTTAATAAATTGAATTGGTTCAATACTTGTTTAAGTTTGATTGCCTTTTTGGAAGATGGGAAAAACACAATGTGTTCAAATTTAGGGAAATCTTGATAAAACAATTCCAATTCTGGTTCAGCATCGTCATTATCATTGTAAGTGGACAAAGTAACGACAAACTTATCTGATAAATATTTCATGAATTGAGAAACTTCTGGTGTCAATGCAGCATTAGAATCGTTGAACGGGATTAATTGTGGGTCGTATAATACCAAGACTTTTTCAGTATCCAAAATAGAACTTGCTTGACCATTGACAATTGTTATCAATAAACATGTTAGGAATATGTAGAATTGCTTGAACATGATGAATATCTCGTGAACAATGGCTTGGAACGTGTGGTTGTTGCTCTTGTTGTTGTTGTTGTTGTTGTGCTGTTCGCCAGCGTTTGAAATTTTTCTGTCTCCCTCCTCCCTGGCAAACGTTGTTGAAAAATTTCTTACACGTAAATAAATTTTAGTATGTCAAACGTGAGTCTACGGCGGCACAGCCTACACGAGACGGTGCGGTAAACTCGTAGTAATCATCGCTACAGACTCAACTTCATTGAACCACCAGAATATTACTACATACCAATAATAAGATAGCGTGGCAGGTGGACTTTCATATAGCTCTAGTCAAAACTTGGATGAAAAAATTACCAAAAGCTTGTGTCTTTATCTGGTCACGTGGATATTCCTCTCGTGACCATACCTGATGGAACCAATTATTTGAAAAAAAAAAAAAAGAAATATCAACTCATCATTTGCTAACCATCTGTAACAATCATCAAAACATCTAATCAACATAATTAACCATGGCCATTAAAGTGAAAGTTGAATTTTTGGGAGGTCTCGATATAATATCCAACTCAGTAAGACAACATAAATGTGTACTTCCATATGAAGAAGGAGAAGCAACAGTTAAGCAATTGATTGAATACATCACTAAGAATATCATCAGTGATGCTAAAGATATCCCGGTTTTCATAGAAGATGATACTGTACGACCAGGGATCTTGGTTTTGATCAACGATACCGATTGGGAATTGGAAGGGATGGAAGAATACGTCATTGAGAATGGTGATGTGTTTACGTTCACTAGTACTTTACATGGTGGATAGATTTAAAGATAGTATTACATGTGTATTAATAATAATAGATAAAGAGAGTGGATTTGTATGAAAATGGGGGAGGGTTTAGATGGGTAATAATCGGCATCCCAATAATCCTTGACCATCCCAGTTATCAGAAGGAATTAATATCAATGAAACCCTTTCATCATCTTGACCATTTCCTTTTCGTTTAATTTCCACATTGATAGGTTTATCTTTCTTCACTCTGCTTATTAGACTTTGCAATCTGTTGTTATTTGAAGCATGAATGTCGTCGTCGAATAATATAATCTCATCGTTTTCTTTCAATCCCGCTTGATATGCTGGTCCATTGACTACCACTTGTGCAACTTTTGCAAATGGTATAGTATACGTCAAACGTGTTTCTCTTCCACTACTACTACTTCCTTCTCTTTCTCTTTCTCTTTCTCCTTCATCTTTTTGAAGTTGTGGTTGTTCTTGTTGTCGTTTGACAAATTCCTCAGTCATTGATTCATCAAGCAAGTGAATAATCTTTTTATAGTCATTTTTCAATCGAATTATTCTTACCCGAATCAATCGTACACTAACCACATCAATGTCATTTCTCGGATATCCATCATGACTGACCAAGGGGGTATCCATATCACAATTATATTTCTTCTGTAATAATTCAAATAAGATATTCAATTGTCGTTCAATGTCTTGCTTGATCTTATCCAATTCTTGAAATGACATCCTGTGACCACCACTAGTATTATTACTATTGTTGGAGGTGAACTCGGGATATTCTTTGAATTCTTCTGGATCTAAGTTTAACGATTGCATTAATCCTTGGAATGAAGATGAGGAATCGGATGGATTTCCATTGATATCATGTTCGTCTATTGTCATGGCTACTGAGACCGTGTGGTATTAATTGTGGGAAGTAAAAACCCAATGGCAAATAGAAAAAAAATTGTTTCTCACTATCAGTTTGTAAATGATTGCTTGTACTGCAATTTGTTAGTGTCCTGCGTATTTCCGAGCAACCGAAATCACACAATTTTCGGTATTGTATGCACGTGACATTTACAGGATTTAGAATAATTTTAGAAAACAACCAGTCAACTGTTCTCCCCTAGTGGCTAGCCCACTTTTTGGGGGATCGGATGATACTGTAATTTGGTTGAGTTGTGGAAAATGGGGGTAAGCTAGAGCTCAATTATCTCAACAACAATCAATTGGAGTCAGGCTACACCAAAGTATTCGGGAATGTAATTGTGTATTAAATTATTGCTGGGTATATTATAGCAATATCAAATAAAAAGAGAACGTAGAAACTAGCCTAGTCTCTCGATGTCTTCTTTTCTTACATACCATCTATCATTGTGAACCAATTCATTATTAATATCATAATAATAATCCCAAGGATCTTTTCTGAACATAGGTAAATCTGATAACAGTTCAACTGCTTTAGTATGATCAAGGCCACTAATTTTCTCTAAGTATCTATGGCGTGAAGTGCATTCTTTGATGATATTATATTCGTCCTGGATGATTTTCGAATTGCAGAAATTACGGGTATCCATATCTTCAAAATATTCACAATCGTCTAAATTTATCCACATGGATGTTTCCTTTTGGAAAAAATAATTGTTGAAAAAAACGTGCTCTAATGCATCGGCTCCATACTTATGTGCTAATATGGAGGTGATATTATTCGGTAGATAAACTGATGTTCCTTCAAAAAATGCATGTTGCAAAGGACCAATTTCGTTCAAAACGTGCCAATTCCAATTCTTACAATGAACAGGTAACGATGGGTTTTCATCGGATGACGATGACGATGATGCAACGAGTTCTTCGATATAAGAAGGAGGAGTAATATCTCTATCATAAGATAATGCACTGACATCAATATATAAACCAGTACTGATATCGATGAATCTGGCATCAATATGGTTCTTGCTGTTTCCTTGTCTGATATAAGTCGGACTCACTTCCAACCAGTAACGAGCATTTCCAAATCTCGGGTTTTCCAATATTAAAGTTTTATTAAGATTCTGAGCCAATTCATTCAATTGTTGGATTGGCATTTGAACGTCGATATCTGTATCCCATGGCATATTGATACCGTTGAATTTCCAACCTAATAAACTGCCATAATTGATCCAACTTTGATATCCATAAGCTTCCATTAATTCAAACCAAACACGAACCATATGATGAAGTACGGCTTGTCGTTCTCTATCGCCAATATATCTGTTGAAAAATGGATAGGCAGTATGGTGTGAATTACCTTGCACTATATCGGTGTAGATCCAAGGGTATTTGAAGTATCTGTCAGTTTTGTCAACCAAATTATTGGCATATTCTAAGAACTCAAGATATTTCAACTCTTGCAAGGTTATGCTTTGCTCTTCTAATCGATCTTGCAATTCTTCAATTTCATCGATTGGGTCGAATATAAAATCATCAGGATCAAGGTCAATAATTGATTGTAATTTTGTTATGTTGCGAGTGACAAATCTCGAGCGATCAAGGCCCAAAGTGTTCATAGATTCGACTAGTTGATTGGTCGATATGGGATCAGTAGTTGGTTGTTGTTGTATTCCAGACCTTTTCTTTCCAATAACCGGAATCTCTATAAATGAATCATCTGTAGTCACAATTATCATTTCCGGTATTTGGAATTGGCAAAACAAATGACACATCCCACGTAGCTTTTTGGTGTTCAACGATTCCAACCAATGTGCAGACACACTTGAATAGTCCATCAATTTGTTATCACAAGTACCACTAAACCTGGCATTGGTTAGTTTCTTATCGGCAAGACTTAAATCTATCCAATCATCCCAATGGAAAAAGACACCCTCTCGTTTCTGTGGGTCATAGTCACCATCGCTTGCACTGTGTAGATAATCGAGTATATATTTGAGGTTATTTTTCGGGCTGAAATTGGGGTTCTTTTTATGTGATTCTAAAGCTTCAAATTGCAAGTATTGTTGGTCTGGAGGAGTGGTTAATTTAAGATGGATAGTCTTGACGAAGCATAGGAGTGCCAAAGTGAACAATGCAAACCATCGTGCTCGACGGTTATTTAGCTTGGGAAAAGATGTGAATGTTTTGACTATCATTTGATCTTTAGATCTTAGATGCTAGATGGATGATAAGGTGGGTTTTTTGTTTAACGGTAGTTGAGGGTAGTTGGTTGTAAGAAAAAGCCCAAAAAAATTTAGCAACGCAGAATATTCACGAGGAAGTGGGCAGGCGTCGATTTCTGAAGAATAAAAATACGAAAACAAAGTGGTTGTTAAAAAAAAAAAAATAAATGTAAAATGTAACAAGGGATCGCAACTAAAATATAACTGTGCCTTGCTCTGTTAAGATTTTTCTCGGTTATGAGAAGGGTGGGGGTGGTGTTAGATGGTATACCAGTAATTGGTAATGATTGGAGGTGGGTTTGGAAGAAAGACAGAACCAGGAAGGAAAAGAAGAAAGAAAGAAATAGTTTTGTCGATTTTTTTTGGATTTGAAATAAAAAAAAAGAGTATCGTTAGATTACTCAAAGAATCCATAACAATAAATTCTTACTGTAAAAATTATAATAATAGAAGAGTCGTGTGAATTCTCCTGTTTTTTTTCAGTTTTTCTTAGCGTGAATTTGTGTATCGCGCTAAAAAAAAATATTTAGATCGCTTCAGCCCTGTTTCTCTTCTCTCTCTCTTTCTCTTCGCTACTCTACTCTGTATTTTTTTTTTTTTGTGACGTGATAAATGGTGGACAGTATATGCTCTCTTAGCGTGGCATAATTCAGGCACAGCCCTATTTGGGCACATCGAAAATCATCCATCTAAATTACTATCAGTCACACTTTTTGATGGTTGAAGTTCCAACAACCACTTCAAATGCAGCAGTACGATCTATTTATGGTCACTTGATTGCTAACCAAATGAATTAATGAGCAATCATCTCCTCTTTTGCTTCACTCTGAAATTTTGGGTATACGAGAGACAGCCTCAACAAAAAAAAAACTGCGCCAATTGTGCGTGAACATGCTCAACTGGAACGGAAAACAGACGACCTGTCAACATAGTCAATCAACCAGTTCAAACTGAGTTATCCTTTAATTGATCAAGAAAAAAAAACATACATACAAGAACGTCACAACATCATGACAGAAGGCAAAATCTTGGGGAAACACAGCAGAGAACAACTTTAATACTTCCAAGCATCAGCTGGAATAGCAAAGAAAACTAAAACAGAGTTTATTTCTTGTACTGAAAGGGCAAAATTAAGACCAACGATGATGTCATAATTCAAAGATAAGAAAAAAATTCATAAAAAAAGTTTTTAGATTGAAAAGTTATACGTGATAGACATTCCGAGGACCAAATTGAAGATAGTAGATCTTAGATAGTTTGAATCTCCCTGTCGTGATAAAGATATCGTTGCTACGTATATCTAAGATGGCGAATGGTTTATTAAGTACAAATATACAAAGATGAGGGAGATGAGACCTATTTATAGTGAGAAGGGTTTACATGGACCGATGGACGTAAATGCCTAGTCCTGCACCTAAGGGCTTGGCTACACGGCAATCGGCTTATAGCGTACGGCAATGTGATTGGTAGCTATACAGCGCTTGCACGTGACACTCCCCCTATTTTTTCTTTTTGAAACGAACACAGAATAAGACGAAAGTAAAGCCTGAAACATTTGTATGTAAAAATATTTTGCGAACACATAAAATTTCACTGCAAAAAATAAATGTCAGCCAATGAACAAATTTCTCACACAAAAACAAGAAAAAAAATTTTGTTTACATTCATTGAAGATATTCTCCTCAGGTACACGACATCGAAGAAAGACCACATACAAAGGAACCAAAATGTGTGTGATGGCGTGTGTGTATTTGTGAATGTTTATGAGAATCCAGATCCATCAACACATCTACGAACTATCAACTATGAACTACCACGTTGCATTTCTCCTTTTTGCGTTTTGTCATCTCTGCTATTGTTTATCAATTTGCTTCTACTTCTCTATGGTTGGAAGACAGACCGAGTCTCAAGACATCGTTATCAACACAAACCACAAAGCAAACAAGAAAGAAATGTCCTAAGAACTATATAAAAGAAAAGCTTGGTTGTTGATACACTTCTTAGCACTGGTGCGTTCGATGTAGGCGCAATAATCAATCCCCCAACTCTCCGAAACCTTATCCTGTTAATTTCGCAATAACTTGTAGGGAGAGGAGAACAAAAAGAGACAATCAAGTCGTGTATACACCACCACGCTATTATCAAACACCGGGAGAGAAAGAAAGCTTAGTTCATACAATGAACTAAGAAAAAAAAAAGCCATGAACAATATCAACTGGGCTTTAAGAACTAAAACTAAAAATCAAATATTGCAAAGCCTTGTGGATACACTAAAACGGAAAAACTCATGATTTTAAGTAAATAAGGAGGGATGGGAATTGTTGAATTGCGTTTACGATAAGCACAAAATAAAGAGAACAAGGAAGATGAAGAGGCAGAGGTAAACGTGTTTGTATATGATTGTTGTAATGAAGAGGCGGTGGGGCGGAGAAGGCATATTGGTAAAAAGACTGGCATTTATTATCATCCTGCGTCATTGTGTGTGATCGTGTCTTGTCGTGTCTTGTCGTGTTTCATTTGAGAACTCGACATACACCAGACTTATTCATCTTGATCTAAATGTAGCCTTGCTAATGTACTATTTTTAGGTAATGTAAATGTTGCAAAAACGTGCACTTCCGGCGTTTGCTCACCCTTGATATGTTCTTTTGCAGGTAGTTTTACAAATGCCTTCCAATACAACCAGGAATAGCGTTTCTTTTTTTTTTATTATTTAAAAACAAACGTAAAACACGGTATTATGTTATTAGTTTATAATTAAGTTCGCTAAATAATATACAAAGATTATATAAATGTGGTCTCTCTGTATGTTTATATGTGTACCATGAAATGTATAAATGTAGAAAAAAGTATATGCATGTATATGTGATTGTAGCCATAAAATGAAAATGAATTGATATAGCAATCAAGCAATGAGGTAGGTAGATGTAATTTGTTTGTTTATCAACTTAAGGGATCAAAGAAACTTTGTAACTTAGTGTTTCGGAAAACTCTCATCCCCATAGTACTTCCGTTTTTAAAATCATAACTTAACCTCAGTTTAATAAACTTTTCATCACACTGGATAATTCTTAACTTGTAGATAATAGTAAACCATACAATGGAGTACATTAACCCACATAATAAATCCAACCGCCAATGATGGTCCAAATATATCGTGGCCCACCATTGAATAAACACAAAGCAAAATGCCAATGCCTTGGCTATTTTCCATCTAGCGTAGTAACCAACAAAGAAGAACGTCATTACTGCCATAGCAGAATGCAAAGAAGGTAACGCTCCAAATACAATTGGAGATGCATGGAATCCCTTGGACGTGATGTGCGTGCCGAGGGCTACATCAACTCTAATCAACCCAGCAGCATAACCAGGAGTGTCGTAATCTGCATAAGCGTCTTCTCCATTCAAATGAATAAACCAAGGTGCTGCATTAGGAAATACTAAATGTGTTATCACGCCGCAAATATTTTGAAATCCAAGGGCAAACGAATAAGATTTGAGTGCTCCTGGTGCATGGAAAACATAGAGCCAGACTGCAGTGACTATAGGCACTGTAATATGTCCCAAAACGTAAGAAACCCAGGCAGTGTAGTCTTCCCATTGTCTAATGGGGTCTTTTAACCAATAATCCAAATTTAAAATAAACCAAGATGTAGCCAATAATAACGGAGGTAAGAAATACAGGTAATTTAGGTAGGAATAAATGCCCGCTTTTTGATAATTCTCAATGATCTTATCGTTTATAGATTGTGCCATGACGCCAATTTCCAGAGGAGTCAAATTTGGGATTAAGACAAACGGTGGATGTTTCTCGTCGTTTTGGAAATCTAATGGAGGTTCGTGGTTTTCCGACAATTCTTTGGGGAATGATTCCAATTCGATATCACTGGGGTACGACCTTGACGAACTCTCATCCTCTTCACATAAAGTATTCTCTTCATCATTATCTTGTAATGGTAAATATTTGGATAGACCATGATTATGACTTGCTTTCGTCGTCAATGTATTGCATTTATAAACATGACGATATAGTAATGAACTAATGATGACTAGACAGATAACAGTAGTGATGCCACCTTGGATCGTACTAAACATGAATGTATCTAGATGATATGCCAAGGAAACATGGATCTTGGGACGTATTTTATGAGGAATCAATCCGGCATTCTTGAAAATCAATAGCCAAATGAAGATAGGACTGAAATTGACGCAAAAATTTAGAATCAATTGGAGTAGATTCCTCTGATTTAAGCCTGACCAAAAGATTCGACTAAAGATCTGGTATACTAGTACGAAAGGTTTGCCGATGGGATTCATGGTATGCTGCTTATTTGGTTTGTCGGTATTGAATCGAACGGCGTTTGACAAAAACGGAACAAAAGCTGGCGGAGGGGGTTGGTGGTAAGGGGATGATCGGTCGGATGCTATGGATAGTCGGACAAAGGATGGTATGAAAAAGATGGTAATTGTGGATAAAGAGATTCAAAGAAAGGAAGAAACAACAAAAGAGTCAAAGAGAAGAAAAGAAAAGAAAAGGAGGAAAAGAGGCAAAAATATATATATACGGATAGAAAAAAAAAATTTGATAGATATGGGTGTTTGTCTGACTTAATTTTTGTTCTTTTTATTCGGCTTAAAGACAAAGTGGGTTCGGTTGGTTTGTGCCACCTTTTTTTTTAACTACCAAAGTGTCTTGTTCATTGTACTTTGAGTATATAACAATTAAGTGTCGTGTGTGATCCACCCGTAATAAAATCGATGTACTGTATATAAACTCAGTTGCTGTGTGTTCTCATTTTTAGTTGTTACTGCATTTAAGGATAGTAAGACGCTTTTCTTCTTTTCCCTTTCCCATGGATCAGATAACGAACAGAAGGGGGCTGAACATCAACTTTCCGTCTTCTGTCAGATCATATTTTGCTGTCAAAAACGTTGACAGTTGCGCGTAGTCGATATGATTACTGCATATGTGACACGGTGGTATTTGGTATACTACAAGAGAACCCCCATCTTCTGTCCCTTGAATATGTGAGAGTTGGGGAGGGGGAGAAGACGGAAGGAGAGAGAAGGGAAGGTTGGAATATATCCGATTGTTTGTATTTTGTGGTTTTGTGTTCTTTTGACGGTCACACGAACACTGCAAAAACAAAAACGCTCTGCGCAATTGTTTTGTGATCCCTTAAAACGGAATTAATGGGGAAAGCGGAGAATTTCTTTTTCTCCCTGAAAAACCTTAACCTTGTTTGGTGTTATGCTTCTTTTTGCTTCTTTCTTTCTTGTTGTTGGTTAGTGGGATCAAATTCTCCTTACTTCTTTCAGGGCACATTAGCAAAGATACTTTGTTGAGTTGAAGAATGGTAATCATTGTGAGTCAAAACAGGAGACAGTTGTACGATCCTCGTAGATTGTTCCAACCGTCTGCGATTATATAATATTCGGAACTGATTGCTTAATTAGATTATTTAGATACGCTATAACACTCTTTGTCTGTACAGCCCACTCATGACGACATATACATTATCTGATGGTCACAGGTAAACAACATTTTGTCAGTTTTTTTTTCTTTTTTCCATGCTTTGTATTGTCATCACGGTTGCAAGGCTCTGGTGGCTTGTTCAACCATACGGAACTGGGCAGAAAATAGAATGTTCACGCCACGCAGTACAAAAACAACAAAAAAAATTAGAGCGAAAAAAAAAACTGTCGATGTGGCGGAGGACGGAGGGTCGCAACAAACCCCCGCCGCCCACAATCTCCGATTTTTTTTCTTGTTTCTTTAAAACAATGCGGTGGTAAATCTCAGCACTAATTAAACAAAAACAAAAACAAACGAATTCGAAATTGGCACTGCGAATTTGAAAATAATGACGTAGAAGTGGCAACACTTATAACATCATTCTCCAGAGACAAGCTTCCTTCTTGTGACTGATTGGCTAATTTAATATGACCATCTTGTAACCATATAACTATGTTAATTGAATCTTAATGTACGGATTTATCTTGCCAGTAACAAAAAAGAAAAAAAGGTTAATTCCGTTCTTCCACTGAAAAAGAAAGAGCAAGTCGCGTGATGGACAAAGGATTCTTTATGCGAAAAGAAAAGAACTTGTGCCACTAACCATTATTTCACCACTGCACACAGGATCATTCGGAATCAATTAATTTAGATAAAACAACAAATAAAGTCAAAAAGAAAAAACGATCTACATCATATCATCAATTGATCAAAACTAGCAAGGTGTGTCACCACGTTTCAACTATTTATCCAATTCTGTTGTATGTTATTTTTAGCAACTTCGTAAATACCTGGTGGAGTGTATTGCGGGGAGGATTGTTGATATATTATCTGGATCATATCTTCCAGGGAGATGTGAACTGGATGAACGTATCAAACTGGATGCACGTATCAAACTGGATGTTCGGTATTCAATTTACGAAGTATATTTACAATTCAAGGGACAGGTTTCATAAGCGATAGTTGGCTCAGCCTGTAGCATGACCGCAACACCTCATTTCTCGTATTATGTTACTTCTTCTTGTTCTCTTGTAAAGCAATTTACACTCTAATGCAGAAGACAGAGACCGCTGGAACAGGTCATGCCAAATAGCATGTTTTGGACTAAGTCAAATTGCCGAAACAGTTGTTCTTGAAAATTGTCCCCGAATGAACAAGTATATCGGTGTACAAAAACTACCTATTTTTATTCCCATTACTTTCCCCATTTGAAAAACTGCATGATGTGGCATGATACATGAGGTTCCTAGTTTATTGCCAACAATTACAAAACCAAAATCGAAAAAATTGAGACATTGAGTATGTTCTAGTTTGGACGCAATACCAGATCTTGCTTCATTTAGATCTTGGCGCGAGGGTTTTTGTGCACTTCTAGCTAGATATCAAGAACCTTTAAATTTTTGCAACATGAAGTTAAAAAAATGACTCTCCTTCTACCCCCAGTTCTACTCTTGTTTTCTTAGTAGTTGAAGGACAGTCCCTTAAGGTTAAAATTATTATAGGTAGCAGGTTTCATATGGAAACGTATAGAACATAATACCGACGAGTACTTTTATATTATCCTTTTGAGGCAATGGTGTATTTCAAGTACTCATTAACTTGTTAATGGTAATCCTACAATATATTTGTGGTGTATAAAAAAAAAAATGGTTTCGTTAGATTGGAGTGGAAATATCCTTTCCTTGTTAGAGGGGTCCTGTTTTTTTTGACGACATTTTGAGAAATTAATGTCTGCCTGATTTGTTTCGTGTCAGCAAACAAAAAAAAAATAAACGAACAAGCTGAAAAAAAAAATCGGTCACAAATAAATGCACACAGAGTTGTAGCAAATGTCATTTTGCAACAAAAAAAAAAGCAGACATTTTTTTCCAAGACATTTTATTTTTAGTTAGGTCTGGATCTTGACTAAAACTTAGCACAAATACCAAATGGCCAGTCATGAGTTCTAGATATAATCAAAATATAAATGATCATTACAGTTCTCAACGTAGTCGTAATAGACCTGGTTCATTTTGGGGCATGAAGAAATAATGTAATTTATACTTTTTTTTAAGAGAAAGTCATCTCGTGCGTTAGTTAGTTTATGCAAACGCTTAGACACTAAGATCCTTCAATGAAAAAGTTGTGCTTAAACTCTGTTCGCATGTACAGCTCATGATTCAGACATAAATGATTGTCATGTTAATTCCTATACAGTTTTCCTTAAGTGGGTAGCCCTCATGATGTTGCATTCTGTAGGAAATTATGTTTGATAAATGATATCTTACATATCCAAGTTTTTTATTTCAATCTGGGTTGATGAAAAAATTTGTGTAGAAGATTGTTGTAACGTGGCATTATTATATGGTTATGCATACGTAGTATCTTTTTCTTTTCTTAGCTGGCTAAATGGATCAGGTTGTATAAAAATGATCGTATTGTGACTTTAATGACAGTTGCTACGATTATTATCTTACCGTACCTTCTGTATTGGAAGATCATGTACAAATAATTTGCAACACCCTCAAGTTATTCTAGATTTAGTTCTATTTATTTGAGTGCAACACTAAGAAATGCTTGACAGATAGTAAAAAAAGTGGAGAGGTAAGTTAATCCATATACAATCTATTTGAGATTGATGGTGTAGGTACACTTACAACTATCTGTTACTAGAATATCACTAATGTTTTTACTATCTGAAGTGTATTTGTTTCAGTCTCAGAAGTTTGTTGCTTTTTGAGTAAGTTGGTTTTTTCTGGTAAGCATTTGACAGGGAATAAAGATTTCACATAGACTACGGCTATATGGCTATCTTCTTGGTGGCTTATAAATAGATTACGGAGTTATAGCTTTTGCAACAAGACCCAATACTTTTGCTTTCTATTATAAATATTTTCTTTTTCTTTTTATCAAGCATCTTTAAAATATGACTTATGAAAAAAAGCTTCTTAAATATACGATTATGCTTCATCAGAAATACCTTCCATTCATTGTTTCCTCAAAGCCAACTCAGGTACAAATATAGCGACAAATAAATAATATTCTCTTGGCAGTTTCTGTTAGGTAAGACCTAGAGGTAGTAGAAGAGATGACACCACTCCACGTGAGTTGGTGTCATAACGGTGGTAGTTGACCTATTAATAGGACTGACTTCTCCCTCTTTTACTACTACAATTATATAGTTTTGAATACACAAGAAAGTACACTACAAGTTACCTTACAGTTTCATTTACACTTGTTTAAATTTTAAGTATCCAAAAGAGATGCAATGAAAGTCATGTGACACATCTGGCTGTTCATTCATGTTAGCTTCTAACTTCACCGGGTACAACTGTGTTCCTTTAACTAAAACTCTACCAAATGGATGCGAGGAGATTCAATATAGAGAATGGGGCCACGTCTCGTATTCCACAAGTTGTCCGTTCTCAGTGAGCGACTGCACACCAACAGAATTCTGGCACGACAGTACTGCTTATACTTTCACCACGTGTCCGCTATACGTGACTGCTCCACCTGGTTGTAAACTCACTAGCACTGAGTTTTTCTCCTATCTTTACTTGTCGTGTGAGAAACCTTGTACAAAGACTTTTTCAACCACCGACCGTTCCATGACTGTCACTTTCGAACATTGTCCCGGAGAATATATAACCCCACCGCCTAATTTCTTTACCACAGAGCCGATCGAGTGCATGTCGTATAAGGGAAGTCTTCACTGTCCTGACTACTGTTACCCTGTCTATGATTACAAAGAGTA